>VXAC01007105.1:0-33613 GCA_013399225.1 Rhipidura dahli | reverse complement strand
ATGAAAGAAAAAGAAAGAAAGAAGAAAATAGAAAGGATGAAAAGAAGGAAGAAAGAAAAAGTAAGAAAGAAAATAACAGAATAATTCTTATAGGTTTTTGATAATTTCTTAAGTGACAAGGTTAAAGAAAAGTGTGAATTTTCACTTGAATGAATTACTGGTAGTGATCTAGAGGGGAACTGGTAAATCTGAATTTTTTCATCTCAAATGTGTCTGTGTAAAAAGTGAATTTATTCCCACGTAATAGACCTCTAGAATAAAGAGCCTCAAAAATACAGGAAAGCTTTCATGCTCATTTGGCTTAATTGTGAGGAGGAAATGTATATAAAACTCTATCAAAGTTGTAGTATTTAAAATTTTAAAAAATGTATTTTCTGTGAAAAAAATTAGATTAATCTAGATCTATTTGAAATGACCTCATGAAGAAATCCATGAACATTAATTTGCTTAATGTTTTTCTGATGTCCACCAATTTAAACCCCACATCTCATGGATCACATATCTTGCATTCAAATCTTTGTCTGGCACGTAAACTGGCTTGGCCAAGGAATAATATCAGAGATGCCCTCAGTCTGTTCCTGTCCTTTAAAAGAAGGTTGGTATATGACATTGATGAAGCCGAGAATGATTTTCTTTTGCAACCATCGTCATCATGCCATACAACACCTGGTTATTCTCCTGCTTTATGAATTTTATGCCTCCTTTGACACTCCCAATATCAGTTATTTCCCTTCAAGTGAATCATATGAATTAAAATGATGAAATATTAAAGGTAAAACACCATATGCATGTCATTTTACCCTCACACAGTCAATATTGTAAGCTATTTTGTTCACAAAAGTTTTACAGAACTTTTTCCTGTAGACCTGAGATGCACAACTGCACCCACGCAAAAACTCTTTGTTTTGTGCACTTGACAGTGTTTAATAGCCACATTTGCTCTGTACATTTAGTCAACCACCTCTATTTACAACTGATGCTGCTGTAACAATTATTTGTACTGACAAAAATTAAAACCGGGATGATCTATGGGAAGGAAAAACATTTTTTTTAATTCTTCTACAGAGATGATCATATGCATTCCCAAATATTTTGCAAGAAAAGTATCATTACCACCCAAACCAATTAGAAATGGTAGACTGTTAAACATTCTCTTTTTCAGAATAAACCCTTCTATCATTAATTTATTGATAATACTATGATCACAGTGCAAATTAAATTTTTTGCACAGTGCTTTGTTTATGCTTGAAAATAAAGATGTGTCTTCCCATTTCCTGTTATATACAAAATAATATAACATGAAGCTGATTTTTCTTTCTTTTGGTAAAATTCAGAGGTCTAAGACAGCAATTTAGATGAAGCCATATCCTTGAGACACTAAGAAACACCCCATAAAGATTCTACTAAATCAGAAGTATTTGGTCATGAATTGTATTGATGTTGCAGTACTCCCAAAGTATGATTAACTTATAAAATATTATGAGAATGAGGAGATAAACTTGTGTGGTTTTAATTGACAAAATTTAGATTTGTCAAGTTTAATTTGCCTATTCTTTCTAGAAATCCATCACCTGGAGAACAAGTAAATTTGCTACAACAGATGACTTGTCTGTCATTGAAAAAAATAAATTTTGCATTTAAGATGGTCATTAAAAGAAAACTTTTGAGGTACTGCAGTAATGACATAAGGCCAACTTTCAACACAACTTGCTCCGTTTTAATATGGAAATCCTGAGATTCAGGTTGTCATGGACCCAGAAATCACATAGCTTCCAGGATTTGTAAGGCAGAGCTCAGGTTGTGGAGGCAAAACAGGACCTCAGACTTGGCAGGTTTTTCCAGGTAAACACTTAAGTACAATTGTCAGATGGGTAAGATATGTTTTGAATGAAATGGGGGTTTGGGGGGCTTTGTGTGTTTCATTTTCTTTTAAGAGAAGCCTTTTGTGTCACTGAGTGAGCAACTGCACAATATTTATTTGATTATGAATGGTAAATATATGGGACTTCTCCCATATGTCACAGTTCTGTAAGATACAAAAATTGCTTGGTTCCTAAGATTTCACAGAAGAACTCTTCTCATATATTTTATTTCTCTGCAGGTCAGATCTCTAACTTTTTGCCTCACCCACTCTACTTATACATTATTCAGGGACAAATCCTCAAAAAGCTGCTCAACTTGCATGTATCTTATACTCAAATATTAATGTGCATCAGTTTACAAAATGAAAAGGCTTTTCAAGCAGAAATTGCCTATTACTTAGATTCTCATGCTGCTTTTGTTAATCCAGGTGTGTTTTGCAGAGGCATGACATGATTGCTTCACAGAATGACTACTTTAGGTGTTTTTAATTTCATTTACTTGCTATTATTTATATCTCCTTTTTTTTTAATAAATTCTAATGGAGCAATAACATAATTGGTGTATTGGAAAATAATATTCTACTTTTTTTGACCTGTCTTGAACACCATAAAATTGCATGTCTCAGACAAAATCTTATTTTCACTGGGGTACTGTGAATGAGTACTGGAAGACAATGAAAAGTGAAAAGTCATCCATTCCCATAATAAAGCTCTAGATTATCTCAGAAGGAAAAAAAAAAAAAAAACAAACCAAAAACCCGAGTTTGAAAAGATCTTTCTGTGCAGTCTTTCTTGTATTGTAATTTCATGGGTCTGTGTAAGTAGCACTTAATTATAACACTCTCTAAGTTTTTCAAAAAGAAAGATGAACTTGGTGACTTTCATGATGACATCTGAGGATTATGTACCCTTTAGTATTTTAGGGTAGATCAGCATCAATCTTTTTAATGTATCTGCTTTCTATGCTCTAGTTAATAACAGGGGTCAATCTCAGAAGAGGTAACTGAAGTTCTTCCTGACTGAAATTGTGCTTTTCCAATCACTTATGGGCATTCAGTCCACAGGAGCAGTTAGAAATAAACCTTCTCATCACAAATGCAGGTGGGTCAGCACCAACCATTTCTATCCACAGATCTTCTCCTATTGCACAACTATTTAGTAAAATAAACCTCTTCTTGTTAGTGAAGCTGAATTTCCTCCAAGTATAAACATGTGTGTATTATCTCTCGACAAGAGAATGAGAAGGGGAGGTTTCAGCTTTAAATTCACCACTTTTGCAGGATATAAAAAAACCAGCATTCTCCCTGCTGAATGGTTTCAAATTTTTCAGTTTTAAATACTTACATGGGCAAGAAAACAGTCATCAGATCTACAGATTGTTGATCTATAAGTCAATAAAAAACTGAAAGATGGATACATTATACTTATTACTGGTCTTCTCTTGTTTAAAGAAAGTTTTCTGAAAAGAGACCCCTTCTATGCTGCAATAATTGCTGTGAAACTGAATAAAAAAGGATCAAATTCTAATGTACTGGGAGAGAGAAAAAAATCAAAGTAATATTTTTGCCTGGGATGCTCATTACTTCTATTTTCATGATGGCTTTTCAGATGGAGATTTCAACAGAGTCAGACTTGTATATTAGTTCTTTAACTGTGTATTTGAAGCAGGTTAGCCTGGTTTACTACTCACCTGAGGAGCAAAAGACACAGAGAATTTCAATGTTACATTTCTAAAAAAATGTATACATTTGTATCATAAAGAATGAACTGCAAAGGAAAACAGACTTTGGCAGGGGAACATTGTGAAGAGCTTCCAAGTCAGTACACAAGGCACATTGGGAAGCTCCTGCTAACAGACCTGTTTGTTCATATAAATTGTCACTGACATATATTTTCCAAAGCATTAGAAAAAGTTGGTTGGGTGACACCTTATGTACACTTCAAGATTCAAACATTCAGGTATCAAACAGCTGGAAGTTAACATTCCAGTATCACCTATTTCCTGAGAAATGAGAGGAAAAAGCTTTTGATTAATTTTTCCCCTTTGGGGCTTATTGCTTTGGATTTCTTCTCATGTGTTGGTACAGCTGTGCATTAAAACCAACAGATTTGAGCACAAAACACCATTTTTTGTCTGTTTTCGACACTGTCCCACATGTATTTTATGTGTTTCCCATCTACATGTGTAAGAGCAGATTAACTGGAATCACTGAGTGTGTAGGGAAACTTTGCTTGCTCTGCTGTTAGGTTTTTCTTTACAAATCAAAAGCACTCCATTGTTTTAAGGCTTGAAAAAATTATGAATTCACAAAGCATCCTGGAGAGTAAGATAGTCGTGAGTGCTGACATGCAGTTGCACTTTTCAGCAGAGGGACACACTGATGATGGTTCCCAAGGCATAAATATCAACCTAGGAGAATGAGGTGTTTTAGACAAAAAAGATGGAGCAAAATTTAGTTATTCCCTCCAAAGCAGTAAAGGACATGACTAATATACCTTAAAATAATGTTTTTATAAAGTAATGTGAGATTCCACATTAGTTGAAAAGATGTACATGTTCTCACAAAAATTTCCATTTAGACTTGAAGCAGTCATAATTTCAGCTGAACAGATGAAGTCTCTGCTCACTTAAATGCTGAAGCAGAAATACAGATTCACCTCAAGACCTAATGGAATCTGGCAAACATACAGGAAATGTTCCTTCAAATCACATCCTCGATTTTCTCACACATTTTATGCAGAACACTTGACATTATTTCTTCTTGATTTTGGAATTTCACTGAATATAAAGAAATGAACCTTTTAAAATTTTAAGGTTCTGTTTACTCTTCTTCTTGCTATTAGGTATTGGCCACATTTTCCTGGGCACCAGACGAAGAAATAACATAACATGACAGAAATATCATCAGAGTAGGCAACAGATTTATTAAATTATATCAGGGGATAATCCAGTAATAGCACATCCAAATAGATGAAATTTTGTAACAGTTTCTAAGTCATAAAGGCCTGTCCTCAGTTATCATTGCCCCATACCTTCTCCTCCCTCCAATCTCTTAATGTAAACAGGTTTTGAATATCACAGATTTTCTCTTCAGAATGTGACAAGGGAGACAAATATGAGACAAAAGCTCTTTTCCCTAGTAAATAATAAGGTATTTATGATTATCCCTGCAGTACTTTCTCAAATTTCCTGTTCCTGTGCTGTTTGAAAGTTCACTCTGGTGAGGAAGCAGATTGTCAAAATAAATAAATAATATTCTCTCAATAAATACAGAGAATAAGAAATTACTGTATTGAGAAAATATTAATTTAACTGTTTGATAAATTTACTTAATGTAGAATTTTAAAATATACAAATAAATTATAAAAAATACTTCAATATAATCTATTACTACACTCTCAGTGTTGAAAAGCTACATGGTGTGAAGATCACAACAAAATTCCCAAAGTTTAAAATAATTAAAAGTTATTTTAAAATAATAAAAATACTACCAAAGATTTAAGAGAAATAACATATTGTCCCATTCCACTATAGAAGGGGGAGCTGGGAAAAAAATCTTTTGATAGATTGTTCTGACGAACATTCAAGTACTAAGAGGGCAANAACACGGCACTATTATATCTGAGAAGTGTTTATTGAAATAAAATTTTTAAAAAATAAAAACCAAGGATGAAGGAACAAACAAAACAAGACCAAAAAAAAAACCCCAACTAAGTGCTCATATTAAAAGGAGCGGGGGGAGGGGGGGAAGCAGGAAAAAGGAGCAGAGAGACAGAAAAGAGAGAGAAGGGGAAAGAACCAGAGGGCAGGGCACAGAGCTACACAGAAACCCGGCTGTCTGTCAGCATCGCTTTGGCGCACGGAGCGATATGCTGCGAACCGCGCTGCGTTTGCGTGGCTGCGGGGGCCGGCTGGGCGCGCTTTTCAAAGAGCCGCAGGCTGCGAGTCCCTTCCGCGGGCAGGGAAACAAGGACGCCAAGGCAGGAGCAGAAGGGTCCAAGCTGGCCCCTCCAGCGACCCAAAGCTAAAACACAAGGCAGCCCTCTCGGTGTTGCCGCCAGCTGCTTTTATGTGCCCCCTAACTCCTTCCTCCACTCGGCTTCGCGGGCCCGTTTTTGGGGGGCATTTTCCCGGGCATTTTCCCGGGCATCCGGGTACTCGCCTTCACTAGCAAGCGTGTGAGGGGAGGCGTGTGAGGAGAGGCGTGTGAGGAGAAGCGTGTGGGGAGAAGCGTGTGAGGGGCGGCGTGTGAGGGGCGGCGTTTGAGGAGCGGCGTGTGGGGAAAGGCGTGTGAGGAGAAGCGTGTGAGGAGAAGCGTGTGAGGGACGGCGTGTGAGGGGCGGCGTGTGAGGGCAGCGTGTGAAGAGAAGCGTGTGGGGAGAGGCGTGTGAGGAGAGGCGTGTGAGGAGAGGCGTGTGGGGAGAAGCGTGCGGGGAGTGGCGTGTAAGGATCGGCATGTGGGGAGAGGCGTGTGAGGGCGGCGTGTGGGGTGAAGCGTGTGAGGGGCAGCGTGGGGGGAGCGGCGGGCGGGATGCTGCTCGCAGTTCAGTCATGGAAGTTTTCTCTGGGCACAGGGCTACACAGTTTTTTTAATAGGAATTTTCTTCACCTCATTTGTGACATACGTTGAGGCATATGGTGTGGCCAGCAGGACCAGGGAAGTCATTCTTCCCCTGTACTCAGGGCCGGTGAGGCCACACCTTGAGTGCTGTGTCCAGTTCTGGGCCCCTCGGTTTAGGAAGGAGATGCTTGAACGTGTCCAGAGGAGGGTGACAAGGCTGGTGAGGGGCTTGGAGCACAAACCCTGTGAAGAGTGGCCGAGCGAGCTGGGGTTGTTTAGTCTGGAAAAAAGGAGACTCAGGGATGATAAGGTCACCATTTCACCATCTCCCTGAAAGGTGGCTGTGGTCAGGTGGGGGTTGGTCTCTTCAGGCAACAACTGAGAGAAAAAGAGGACACAGACTCAAGCTGCACCAAGGAAAATACAGGTTGGATATCAGGAAGAAGTTTTTTTACAGAAAGAGTGATAAAGTTCTGGAATCATCTGCCTGGGGAGTTGGTGGAGTCACCATCCCTGGATGTGTTTAAGAAGAGATTGGATGTGGCACTCAGTGCCATGGTTTGGTTTAGTTGAGGTGTTGGGGCAGGGGTTGGGCTCGATGATCTTGAAGATCTCTTCCAACCGGGTGATTCTGGGATTCTTTAGTATGTATTGGTCCCTCTCACATATCACAAAAATATAAAGAGACATGTAACTTCTATAGGAAAAGAAGAAGTTTTAGGAGCTGTTATAATATGTGTAGTTTGCAGATAACAAGTAACAGAGAGAGGGTTCACAAAATACAGCTTTTAACGTACTAAAGGAAATACAACCCAGGAGGTAAAATGATAAGCATATTGTTTCTTCAGGATGCATAATATGATTTCTGGAACAAAAATATGCAGATAAAAAAAAATAAAAATAATAAATAAATATAAATATATATAAATAAATATAAAAAATATAAAAAATAATATATAAACTAAACCATGTAAACTTGAGCAGCTGCACATCATATGACTTTGAAGAGGACAAGGAATTTACTCTTAACTTACCCAAGTAACAGAAAAATGTCTCAGGCATTTGACTGTATAGATTTATCTGTCATCTTGTCTGCCATTCACAAATATGAATTATTGCAAGAGATTAAAGTCATCTATTAATTGTTTATTGGTGCTGCATCTCAGGAAAACTAAAACATAAATACATAGTTACCTTAAAAAGACATAATAAGATGCAAGAAAAAATTGTCTTTAGGTTTATTTTGCTACTGTTTTCTGGAGTTAAATAACACATAACATGTAAGGGATGCCAATATGACACTTTTTTTTTTTTTTTTTAACAGAAATGAAGAGCTGTAAGTTATGAATATCTGTACTTTCATTTTATTCCATCACACTACAATCAAATCAAATGAACAAAATGTCTGGAAGGAGAGTCAACTCTGTTCTAATTTCAAGTGGGAATAGAATTTTATACAAAGCATGAATGATTTTTCAAGTTGAACTGAGCTTACTCCAAGCCATTTCCGGACTAGTTTATTTATCCAGAGTTCGCAACATCTGAACTCCCCTGAAGAATTGCTCCCATGAAGCCTTATATCTTGCCTGCACTACAAAACGCTGGCTTCATCATGCATTACCAATGTCTGCTCAGATGATGTGGATTTTTTTTTCCCCTTGGAGTGTGACAACTTCTCCATTTGAAACACATCAGCACCAAATTAAACGCAGATTCTGCCAATAGCTATATGAGAATCCCCTCCAAATGTGATTATAAATGATCCTTAAATGCTGACTTTACTAATAGTAACCAGCTTATACAAGTGGAGGAATTTGTTCCCCCTTCCTGCATCCTCTCAGGATCTTTCAAGGTCAAAATATGTCAAGGCTGTGCATTAAGAGATACTCTGCAGCAAAGAAACAACAAAATGCTCATTAGTGGGCTTCAAAATCAAATTATGAGAAAAGAACGCTTTGAACCAATTGAAGCCAGCACATTGTCAGAGTGATGCTGGTTAAGAGGCACAAAGGAGCAGCTGTTTGGTAGTACCACAGAGATTTACCAGCACATGTTTCTGGTTTTTTTCCTCGGCATTTTGTTTTCCTGCTCTGCAACACAGATACTCCTCTACCTCAAAAAGCGCTTTGAATTCTTCATGAGCAGTTGGCATGATGCAAATGTTGTTATTTCTAGAAGCACAAACAGCATGACACCACAGTATTTAAGAAAACCTCCAATAAACCAACCCTAAAAAATTTATACATACTAGTAGCACAAAAGTCCAGACAGTTCACTGAGAAGTAACTACTTGTTTAAAATATTTCAGCTCTTACTTTGGAGGAAGATTGAAAAAGAAGATAAAATTATACACATAAATATTGACAGAGGGCATGACAGGTTCAGTCAACTGTCTGTCTTATAATCTCCAGTTCCCAGACACACATTGAAATAACTCTGTGAATTTTTGCAGTTCTAGCTAGACACATACAGATGTTCTCTGTGTTTCTGCAAGTTCTTATCATTTTGTTTCTTCCCTTAAATGCTGATGACCTGATGTATTGGTTTGAAAACAAACCAGTGGGAGATCACAAGTCAGGAATAAAATTAATAGAAAAAAATTAGAAATAAGTGAAATAATGTAAGGAAAAAGCACAGACAAAGTTAGATACAACCTGATACCCTTTTAGGGTGCTCACAGCAGTCCAAATGAAGTGATCCAGTTGAAGCGATGATCCGATGGAAGGTCCAGTGTCCAGCTGAAAGCCTGTGGTGGCTCTTGGCCTCTGGCTACCCAGTAGACAGGGCTAAGGTTAGGCAGGTCTAAGGGTAGCTTATATCCAAGTGGGAATGCCTGATTCTCTCTTGCTGGGTGGAGCATCTCACAATAGGATGAGATAAATCCATGAGTCATTGGGTGGTTTATTGATGGCCCATTGTCTGTTATCAGGGGTGGGTCGTTAGCAGGTGATAACAGCCAATGGCCCACAGCTGGTGGTAAAAGAATACTTAAATACATCTATTTTTACCTAGGACACCTGATACTCTCACAGAACTGCAAAGCCAAAATCTCTTTATTGAATACTTAGTTTACATGCATAATTTTATCCAAAACATTGATGTTGTTTTCCCACCCTAGTTTCCTCTACAGATCTCTGCAGTTACCTTCTCCACAGTCTGCAAATCAGTCATGTTTCCTTTAAAGTTCTTAAAAATTAGTGATGTTTCCCATCTTTAAAGTTGGCATTTTGTCTGTGTCTATACCTCTGGAATCTCCTGTGTACTCTGACCCATTTGAAGAAATTCAACACGTCTGCGAGGAAATTCTTTTTTACAAGACAGCTCTGTTTTCCTCTAATGTCATTTATTAATATGTCTATTATTTAATTATTTTGAATAATTCCTGTCAGTCTGGCCCATTGCCATTTGGGTTATTGAAGCCCTGAGGGTGCTGTGGGGGAGAGCTGGGACCCCAAACCCCTGTGCAGGGCTGGGCCCAGCGTGGGCAACAGGGCAGGGNCCTGGCAGGGTGGACAGGCCCTGGCACAGGGTGCCCAGAGCAGCTGGGGCTGCCCCTGGATCCCTGGCAGTGCCCAAGGCCAGGCTGGACATTGGGGCTGGGAGCAGCCTGGGACAGTGGGAGGTGTCCCTGCCCACGGCAGGAGGTGGCACTCGATAAGATTCAAAGTCTCTTCCAACCTAAATCATTCTGGGATTCTGGGATTCTATAATCAAAACCACCTGGTCATGAAGGAAAAGTAACTTTTCATTCAGAAATACTGAAATAAGTGCCTGGACATTAATTTACCACACACCACACAATGCATAAATGTAATGGGCTTTGGCACCTCTGTCACAGGTATCTGTAGATTGTATTCCACCTGTGAAAACACAGATCACATAATTTATCCTTGCTTCTTTATTTTTCATTAGATAACAGATTTTAGAAATATTCTTCTAGTAAAAATTGCTATTTCTTTACAATTCTTTCAGTGTAGAGTGAAGAAAAAGCTCGTTCTTTTCTTCTCATTAGTCATGAAATAGGTTGCTGTGGCCATCAAGGCCCCATAAAATATCCCAGCCCAAAACATCAAGTATCAGCACTGATTATTTCAAAGTCTGATATTTCCACTTGGATTACTTGCAAAAGGAGTGAAATGTAAATCATAGGTCCTTATGAAGATGAGACTGTTTTATTTTGGGTACTTATTGAGGATAATATTTGACAGTGCATTATAGGCTATAAAAACTCTTTCTGAACAATAAAGAAACAGTAAATGTTCACTTAAAATAAGCTATTGCCAGAGCACTGATAATGAGACTTTTACTTCCTACAAACAGAATATGGCACCAAGAAATAATATATTTATGGGAAATTGAAAAATTAAGGAGCATGACAGCAGAAATATGCTAATAGCAATGGGATACACTCAGAGACATCATACTGCTTGCTTCAAAAAACATTTTTCAGAATAAAATTCAAAGTAATTTGGGTTGAAAAAGGACATTTGAGAGCACAAATTTAAAAAGATTGCATACAATAAAGACAACAATACCCATTTATGAGCAATTATACTAACCTACAACTTTGCATATTTCATTAACTCGCAAATTTAAAATGTCAAAACTATCAACATCAAATCTGAATTAATACCATTAGGTAGTTTTATAAACTTGTTAAAAATTAAATTAAACCAAAAATATATAGAAAAAATACTTATTATTTCCTTTTACCTGTGAAATTTCAAAGGTGACTCAGTTTTTTAGGGGAATATTTTGTATCTCTGATTTTGGAAAGTGACCAACTGCAGCTTATTTCAACAGAGATGGATATGCTAAGACTAAAATAGTCTGGGAAACAAGAGCCCTGGAAAACTGATCTTGAAGTAAGAAAGAAATTTGCCCTATCTAAGAGACTAAAAGCATAAGAAATGTAAATCAGTCCTGTTACATGTGCAAAAGTATTTTGTTTTCTTTTTGAAACAATTAAGACAATTTGATGAAGTATATTCACAAGGGATTTCCCTTTTCCTAAGGTATTAGCTTAGTTCCTCATGATGTGTTTCTCTAAGTTTTCGTTTAACTGAACACCAACAAAAATAGTTGTTAATTAAATGGTTTCAGAGTTGATTTGGTAGTAACTGATGTTTCCAGGGGAGTGATATCAAGTGTCTCTGAGCAAAAATGGTTTTACACATTTCTATAGAAATTGGTTGATGGTCCAATACCAATACAACCAGAATCAAACCAAAACGAGAAAAAAAATAGCAAAACCATAAACCAAATCCCCAAACAAACAACAAAAACAAAATCCCAAACCAACTAACAAAAAACAAAACCAAAAAAACCCCAAACCAAAACCAAACAAAAAAAAAACCAGCCAAACAAGAACGTCCAAAAATTAAAACCAAAAAAATACCCCAAAACCCCACAAGGACAAAAACAAAACAAAAAACTAACCAACCAATCAAAAAACCCACAACCAGCAAAACCCCAACCCCAGACCAACACCCCCCAACAACCAGACCAAACTAAACCAAACACCTCACAACCCATACTAATACAAAAGAAGAATTCTTGCATGGCCAATTTAGAGGATCAGAATTTTTTCCTGAAGTATGAGAGATCAATTGGAGAGGCCAGAACAGAAGGGTTGATTTGTCTGCTTCTTTTGGCAGGTTACCACTTTCTGGGATGGTGATTAAGACATTGAAAGAGAACAGAAAGATCAGATTTATTCTGTACAGAACACTACATTTTCACAAAGAAACCCACAACAAAGCAAATTGTGTACTTACATTAGAAAGACAGATTGTTCATAAACCCCTGAATATATAAAAAGAGAATATTTTATAAATACTGGGAAATTACAAAGTTACCTTACAATGCTTAAATCACCTTATAGTCTCCCTCACACCTTATTTTTAATTTTTCCTCTTCAACATAAAATATTATCAACTACAGAGCTGCTTATAAAACACACCTTGTTATTCAGTGTTATATTGATACCTCCTGATTTCTCTCTGTGGAATATTCAGAGTTTTAAGACCATGTTCCTTATTCTAAGGCAGATATTTCAGGCCCAACAAATGGAAATGAAATAGTGACCCATTACACACTATAAGCTGCACATTCTGGCCTCAGATGCTATAAACTCTTAAATTTTCTAGGTGACTAAAGTAATTGCTAAAAGCCATGACCTCCATAACTGAAAATTCAGTAAAAATACTGAAATCCCATGTGCAATTTTTTCTGACTATGATTAGAGCTGTTGAAACCACTCAAAGACAATGAAGCAAAATCTGATAGAAGGAGGATATTTTGTATAAAGCCCTTTTGCCTGGGGATGTTATTATTTTTAAAAGCAATTTCAAATGAAATATCACTGTTTGCAATATCTAATTATTTTTAAAGTATTCCTGCAGAAGTGCCTCTTCAAAGGGCTTCAGAATTAACCTCTCTGGCTGATTTATCCTCTGTCTGCAGAGAGGACAAGAAGAAATACGCAACACAGTTTCCATTAAAAAGGAAAAATGGTCACATTCAACTAAACCTGTCTGACACAAACTATTTCCTACATTCCATTTTCTCTCATAATTTGGTCATATTCCTCTAGGGACCACCTTGGGAGAAAACAAGCTGTGGGGAACAGATGTGATTTGAAAAACAAAGTGAACTTTAATATGACTACTGCTGGAATGGGACAGACAGGATAAGGAAAAGAGTCATTCTCCTACATCTTAATATGTCACCCTTTCAAATTTTGAAGGAAAATGTGGATACTTGATTATGAAAAGAAGATTAATGTAGAATGTGGTCCAGGGAAGACAGAAGCTCAAACCACACATGGAAGCCTACAGTGTAGTTCGTTCTAATTTACATTGCATTTAAAATTCAGCAATATAGGTTTCTTAAAAGCCAATACTACATTTATTCAAAAAGTTTTTAGTATTCTCAAGGTTCAATACAGTTGTAAGGAAAGGTGAACCTAGATATCTGATGAAGTTTTCTACAACTCTTCTTTTACACTCATTCATACTGATTTCTAGAAGTTGTATAAATCCAGATCCCAACCCTGAAAAAAAAAAAATTACTTTAGCAGGGAAACAGGAATTCAAGAATGGGAGGTACTACAATTCAGGATTTTTTTTCTGTTTGACAGCATACCTAACTCGTAAATGTATTTCAGAAGAGTTTACTAAGATTTAAATGCATTTTTAGAACACAAATTATATTCTTATGACAGCAATCACAAACTAATGTTTGAGTCCATAAAGAGAGTTTGAAAGTACTTTTGTCAACACCATTCAGAATTTCATTTTGACCAACATTTTCTTTGACAAATAAGGATATTTCTATTAAGAAAATTAAAGATTTTAATACCTGTCATCATCATCATCATCTCCAGAGTTTTTAATTTGAAATTTCCTTTCTCTGTTTTTTTTAAAGATGAAATTTACTCCATAGAATATAAACAGGAGTCTAGGAAGCATACTTTTCTTTTTTTTTGTATGTATATAATTTACCTTGTTAATATTTCAGTTCATATAAGTACCTTTTTCAGCTATTCTCAGACATTTACCTAAAAACATTGCAGGAATTACTTTAGGAAGTTGGATTATTACTGAAGCTGTATGAAAGACTCACCCTGTAGTCAATGAAATAAAATTCAATCTACATTGTCTCCTGTCCCCAAAATAACAAGGTAAGTCTTATAATATAATTTAGTTTCTACTCAGGTTGATTGTTATACATTTTATTCAAGGAAAAAATGAAAAAAGCTAAGCCTACTTATTCTGAAAAAAATATGTAGTACAACTCATAAATTAAATTATCTTTCTGTAATCACATAATTATTAATTGAAAATAAGAAATACTTCAGCTAAAGAGGTTGTCCTTATCTTGGACTCTTTGGCTTTTCCAAAAGCCTTTATTTTTCATATATAACATCAATAAAATCTAAGTAGAATAGCTTAAATACACCAATTCATCAACTTCCTGATTTTATCCTTTCATCCAATATAAACTCTAGTGTCAAAGTTAACCTAAAATGGAATTTCAGACAGTTTTAAGAAGGTTATACTCCCCCATACAGACCTTCTTAATTTTAATTTTCTTATTTTTGGTAATGTGTTATGCAAAAATGTGTTTTCAAAACTAAAATAAAGAAGCATACTATAGACAGAGGGGAGGAAAAAGAGAAAAAAGAGAAATAATTAGAAACAAGGAACCTACAACATATTTTATTTTCCAAACAAATAGAAACCACAGGCAGAAGACTGTATTTGATTAAATTTCTATAGAGAACAAGGCATTTTATTATGCTATGCATTGTATGAGTCGTTTCAATAATAAAATGCAATTTAGTTTTACTACCAATGGGCTGTACAGTCTCCTAAAGAATGGACATGATGAAAATAACACATATTGTTTATCATGGTGAGTTTTCAAGCCGTGAAAGAAATTTCAAGCAGTGGTCATAATTGCTCAGCCACAAAAAACACAGCTGAAAATTAAAAGAGCCACAGAAAAGATGAGGAGAACAAAGGGTTCCTGGTTTTTGTTAAGCACATTTAAGGGAAGTGCTGCAATAGCTGCTTCCTTTGTGGCTGGGAAGTATTTGGAAGACAATTTTGGATTTAGGCTGCCTCACTTTTACAATGAAATTGTCCAGGTTGTCAAAACTACTTTACTGATCACCTTACAATTCTGAACTATTTACATAAGACTGAAGAAAATGAATAATGAAAAAGAAAACCTGAAAAAGCCCCCAAACAAACAAAGCATCTGAATTTGAGAGGAAAACATATGCTGCTTTCATTTAAATGACATTTTGACTGAAACAATCAGTGCCTTGGGAAGGGAGGAAGGTCTTTAATATGTAACAGTGTGGGCATTTTCAGCGTCCAGATAAACTGCACCACATCTGCTGAACAGATGCCACAATGGGACAATTCTGAAAATCAGCAATAGTTAATCTTAAGGTGCCTTATCCCATTCATTTCATGCCCCCTTGGGAATGTGAATGCTATTTATTGGCATGATGTGCAATTAAGGAATGGTGTGAAGTCTTATTTTTCTGTCATTCTTAATTCTCTTTCCCTGCACCTAGAAAATAAACCTCCCTGAGTTCCATCTTTGCCAGAGATTGGCACTGGAAAAAATGTGGGATGACACAGGGTCAACCACAAACTGAGTGTTGAACAGCAAATCCATCCCAGCACTGCTCTTCACTCCTCCTGTTAAGGAAACTGGGAGATTTACCTGAGTGGAACTGGGTACAAACTTCTGGTTTCTGCATCCACACAGCCAAGATGAGTTAGGAATAAGTCTTTTTACATTCCTAGGCAGCATATCTGCCCAAATGGTTTTAGAGAAATTATCTTCAGACAACACAAAAAAAAAAAAAAAAAAAAAATCAAAAATTTGACGAGAATTTCCGGGAAGATTCTGTGAGAGTGAGTCCTGTGAGGAGCTGCTGAGGGAGCTGGGAAAGGGGCTCAGCCTGGAGCAAAGGAGGCTCAGGGGGGACCTTGTGGCTCTGCACAACTCCCTGACAGGAGGGGGCAGCCGGGGGGGAGGTCGGACTCTGCTGCCAGGGAAGGAGAGGGAATGGCCTGGACCAGGGGAGGCTCAGGGTGGGCAGCAGCAGGAATTTCCCCATCGAAAGGGTGCTCAGGCCTTGGCAGGGGCTGCCCAGGGAGGTTTGGAGTGCCCATCCCTGGAGGTGTCCCAGGAAGGGCTGGAGGTGGCACTCAGAGCTCTGGGCTGGGGACAGGGTGGGGATCAGGCACAGGATGGTCTTGGAGGTCTTTTCCAATTTAAATGATTCTGTGATTCTAATGTTAGGAATATACTGATGGTCAGGCACTGAGGAGAAAAGAACGGAAAGGTGATGAAGAAGGTGGAAATAATATTTTCTGACAGCTTTCCATTTCCTTCCGGTTGAACTTGGTCCTTTGCACCAACATTAAGGCTTATCCCACTGTGACAATATTTCTTTTTACTAATACTGATTAAGAACATCATATTAAAAGAAATTCAGTCAGTTGACTTAGAGATCCTGCACAGAGGCAAAGACAGCAGCTGTCTAGGATCCTCATGCTAAGCAGCCAACACAACTCACAGAACAATTTTGCTCACAGATACATTGCCATTACCTGTGCTTGCTTTATAAAGCATTGTGATAACTTCTTTGACAGTGAGAGCAGCTTGCTTTGCCACCTCTGTGGCAAATCTGATCTAAAATATCATTCTGCACTCAAACAGTTAATTGAAAAGTATTTGTGGTTTAAACACTTTTCAGAATAAAAGTTGTCATAGCAGGCCATATACAACATGATTTTAAATGATTCACATTTTTATTTCATTATTTAATACCTGCTCTAGGCAAAAATTTATTGCACGCAGACATGAGAGATATGTATCAAATTTACTATTTTTAAATTCTTTTTTTTTTGTATGTGTCTCTGTGTGTTTGTGGGTTGGAGTGGCAGAAGGAGCCAGAAAGATTTATGGACTTTATTTTCTGATAAGTCTCAGAAAGGAAAAGGTCAGAATTTTCAGCCACCTGGAATCAAATAGCAGTAAAATGTACAGATAACTCTCCCTTAAAAGTAATACAATTCAATATTGGTTTCATTAGGATCTCTTACTATCACCTTATTTTTTGAAATTCCTTTTCCTCCCCCCACCACTACATTCAATAGGTTTAGCCCCACTATGTTCAGTAGTTTTAATTTAAACATACTCTTGGATCTGGAAGGTAAACAGAATTTCTTATCTGCCTGTTGCTCTGTTTTCATCTCTTTTGTTTCCATTAAGTAAAGTCAGTTTGGAAACATCAGACCTCAACTTTGTCTTGAGAAAATTCTGAGGAAAAAAAGAGGAAGATGAAATTTTTCACAATGTGAAGATGGCAAAGGGCAGACAGAACAAAAAAATCCCTCAAAACAGGAAAAAACCCAACCCAACCCAATGCAAACAACTTTAAAAAAACCGCAAAACCCAAAACAAACAAACAAAAAAACCAGATTAAATTATTTATATATAATAGGTGAAAAAAAATCGATTAATATGTAAGTTTTATCAAAAATTTGGACTAATTATAGCAGAATTCTATAGGATTTCATCCAATTGAACTCTTTCTATCAGCAATACAGGAAGATGAAAGAGTGAGATCAAGTTCCAATTTCCCATGAAAGCTTTATCCAAAAAACTACAGCACCGCTATTAAAGCAGGAAATAAATACCAAGACAAATTAGCATGCAAGTCTGCCTACAGCTGTACAACTTAACTTCTTGGTGGAAAATTTAAATCAAATTTAGACAGGCAATCTGTGTTTATTTGTTCAAATAAACCCAGAATTATTCAGAAAGCAGTGCAGAAAATGAAAATACGATGAAATAGAAAAACCAAAAGGATCAAACACAACACACGGGGAAAAAAGCCCAGCAAATAATGACAATCAAACCCAAAGTAAGCAAAACTGAAAAAAGACAATTTGGAAATTAATAGAGAAATAACAAATAATAAGTATTTTTGACATTTACAGAAATTTAAGCATCATTTACTCAGACACTCTCTTATTTATTTACAATTCATATAGGGAACATCTACACTGCAAATTACTTTTGGTTGATTTTACTACATTAGGCAATCGATTCCACAACATTTGTTGCAAGGGAAGCATGTGGGTGTTACTACAAGGCTGAGCAGGTGCATTTCACCTCACAACTGTTCCAGCACTGTTTAAAAATAAACTTGAACCATGGAATTTCCAGAGGTGGAAGGGGCTCACAAGGACCATTAAGTCCAACTCGTGTCCCTGCACAGGACAAAACATAAAAAAAAGACTGATTTTTTTTCTCTTGGAATTCACACTCATTTCTCACCTGCATTTTCTTAAATGCAAAAATACATTATTATGAAAGTTATTTTTGCTCCCCATTGTGCTTTGTCTGCTGACCAGTATTTTATATATATTATAGAGATAATCTGACTGTTATATGCATCCCATAAAGTAGATCCATTGGCTTTCCAGTAAATTGCAGACCTGGCCATGAATTAACCAATAAGTAATATGAAATTATATTCTGCTTCTCAGCCTGGATTAAATGCCAGCTGCTTTGATCAAACACGTAAAAAAAAAAAAAAAAAAGAATCTATTACTTCCTAATGAACATAATGTTCTACAATCAACTTGATTGGTATTATGTAGGGAATTACAATTTTACCCGTTGTTGTTGGGAATGATATATTCCACTGCAGCGTCAACCAGGCCACAGAGATAAGAGGCTTTAAGAGTTTAATTAGAAAGGTTTCTAGTCTTAAAGATATGCAAAGAAGATTAATACTAGTGGTCTTGAAAGCTACATGGGATCTCTGATGACAACTTGTGCTTTGAGGCAAATACTTGTTTTCTAATTAAAATCCACAGTACTAAAAATGCTTTGAAGATATCTGTGCAGACGTTCTTATTCTCCAGCTGCAGTGACAATCAAAATATTGACACTAATCTGGATCTCTGCTCTCAGAGGTGCTGAGGGAAACAACTGGGATTTGTGGCTTTCACCTGTGAAAATTCCCCCTGGAGCTGGAGCTGTCTGTCCGTCGCAGCCATCACCATTGTCCTTCCATGGTCATTACATACATGAGCCACCACTGAAAGAAAAACACACGCATCAGATGATTCTGATAAAAATTCTTGATAAAAACTCTGCTGTTTCCCCCACTTGTATTGAAGATGGCAGATTGGAGTGATCTGAATCTATGATGGGACCCACTGTGAAACTGTGAAAATGTGATGATAGTAATTAATGAAAGAATGTTGTGACTTGTGAGCTTTAAAAAAAAAAAAAAACAAAAAAACCCCAAAAAAACCTTAAAGGACACAAAGATTTTGTGAACTGAAACAGTAATCTTAGGACAAATGCACTGTGGTTTATAATATCAGAAGGTTAGAATCACAGAATGGGTTTGGAGAGACCTTAAAGCCCATCCAGTGCCACCCCCTGCCATGGCAGGGACACCTCCCACTGTCCCAGGCTGCTCCCAGCCCCAGGGTCCAGCCTGGCCTTGGGCACTGCCAGGGATCCAGGGGCAGCCCCAGCTGCTCCGGGCACCCTGTGCCAGGGCCTGCCCACCCCGCCAGGGAACAATTCCTGCCCAAGATCCCATCCAGCCCTGCCCTCTGGCACTGGGAAGCCATTCCCTCGCTCCTGGCCCTGCAGCCCTTGGTAATTGTCTCTCTCCATCTTTCCTGCAGCTCCTTCAGGCCCTGCAAGGCCACCCTGAGCTCAGCCCAGAGCTTCTCCTCTGCAGGCTGCACACTCCCAGGTCTCCCAGCCTTTCCTCCCAGCAGAGCTGCTCCGTCCTTCTGAGCATCTTTGTGGTCCTCCCTTGGGTCCTAATCATGGTTCACAGCTGGAACAACAATTACACAAAAGAGTTAAAAGTACTGAAGAGTGAATATAAGCTTCCTGAGACAGAACAAGTGAGATAAGCCCAAGAAGCTTAAGGGGGAGAGAATAAGAGTGACCCAGTCTAATGCCTCTGAAGATTAGTTTTCTAAATGTATTTTGTCCTTCTGTGTGAGAGAGCAGAGCAGTACAGCTTCACAGTCTAATTTTGGAGCATTCTCATATGGAGAGAGACTGTGGCAGGTACACCTTGTACTAGACATTAAATAGAAACCTTTAACAGATCTCTGCCTGGCACTGTGAGCGCTGCAAGTGTTGTAATAGCCTTGGCAGATAAACAGTCATAATTAGAAGTCAAACAGGAGTCCCATTTGAATAAACTGAACTTTTTTATGCCACCGAGTGCTCCAACTATTGTACCGTAGTATGTACATAGTGTGTGCCAAAAATGCCTGCTCTGAAAGGAGACAGGATAATAAAGATTTTCATTATGGAGAAAGGTATGTTTTGCCTGTAAAAAAACTGTTAACTTTTGTTTCTGGGAAGGCTAGACAGCCACGGAAGAAGCAACAGCTCACAAGGAACATATGTGTTTTTTACTTAGAGCAGCATGGTTAAAAAATAATCCTTCCAAACAAGACCTATTTCTGTGAGAAAAAAAAAATCAAAACCAAAGCACTTTGTACTAGCCAAAGACAGAAGAATTAAATTTTCTTTTAAAATCAGTGTGTCTATGATATTCATATGAAGACTAATGTGTTTGAAGGCACAGAATTCGGTTAAAAGGAAGAGGAGAAACCAGCATAACCCCACAAAATGACTTAAAAATGAGCTTAAAGTAATAGCAAAGCAGAATGAGAGAAGTCTTTTAGCTATAGCTGGTGCCACAGGGATACTCACCCATGGGATTACACTGAGCCCAAATGGAAAAATAATCTGCCTTGCAGAAATGGACTATTTATGCCTATTATCTCTGATGAGAGCACCAGATAAATGTAAACATTCATCTTTTATTCTGCTGCTTTTTAATCCAAATTTCTGATTTTACCCTGCAGTGAACGAGAAGTTTCACACAGCTAGGGCACGAGGCTTATTTAAAGTCTGCCAAATAGTCACAGCTTCCGAAATACTGTTTATCCAAAACACACCAACTTAGCATCAAGTGGAGGTGAAATTTCAGCTGGCACAAGACTGGGCCTGGATCTTGCCATGTTTTCAGTGCAGGAGTGGCACCTTAGAGGAGCTGGAGCACAAGGCTGGTCCACAAGCAGTATTTGAGTGACTGTAATTGATGCTGCACGCCTGCTAATCCTTCATCTCCAAGTATGTGTTGCTCCCTAGTTCCTTGACAAACCAGAAGCACATACATATGCTTATTAGTTAAAATACTGGACTGTTAATATAAAATAATAAAGTTATGGAGGAGTTTCTCAGTGAATAATGTTCATTTTGTGTACAATATGATGGGAAAACTGTGGTGAAAATGGAAGCAATGGCATCACTAAAATTTGGAATAGCAGGCATGGTCCCCTGCAGCAGTGGCACAGGAACGTGTCCAGCTGGCCTTGGGATGGCTCCAGACAGGGACACTCCAGGCCCTCCCTGGGCAGCTGCTCCAGGCCTCTGCCCCTCCATGCACACAAGTTCTTCCTCCTGCTGGGCTGCAGCTCCTTGTGGTTGATTTGATGGCCACTGCTCCCCATGCTGTCCCTGGCACCCCGGAGCAGAGCCTGGCACCATCCTCTGGCACCCTGGGAGGGGTTTGTGTGCATTGATGGGATCCCCTCTGAGTGCTCCCTTCTCCAGCCTGGCCAGGCTCAGCTCCCGCAGTCTCTGCTCAGCACAGAGATGCTCCAGAGCCCAAATCCTCTCTGTGGCCTCCCCTGGATCCTGTCCAGCAGCTCCTGGTGTCTCCTGTGCTGAGGAGCCCAGGGCTGGCCCCAGCAGTGCAGAGGTGCCTCAGCTGGGCAGGGCACAGGGGCAGCATCCCCTCCCTGACCTGCTGCCCACACTGTCCCCAGGATACCTGGATATAAAAAGAGACAGATATTAGACATAAATAGAGATATAGATGGAGATAGAGATAGAGATAGATTTTGGTTTATCTTGGCTTGCGCAGTTATAGGCTGCTAAATCTCAGGCCCTTCCTAACTCTGGCATCATTTTGAAGCCTAATTATTGTTACTGTACTTGTAATTGTACCATGTGTAAAGCAGATTCCAAGTTTCTTGTTAATTAATAAAGAACTTGGTGTTTTCATTTGCCTGGGACAAAGGTTATGAAATCAACAAGGAGGATGCTGATCCCAGAGAGCATCACCAGGCCTGGCTTCCCCAGCAGTGGCAAAGCCCCTTGTCCTCTTGGCCAAAAGAGTCAGCTACGAATGGTTGTTGTCAATCACAGCACCACCACATCTATTCAAAAGCCACCAGAGTTGTCACACAACTGCATTTTCTTTTACTGTCATGTCGTCTCCATGCAGCAAACTTCCATCAGTTTATTCTGTCACAAATGGTAATAATTGTCTTGTTAAGTCCAAGCTGCTATGAAATGGAAGTTTCTGTATCTAAAACCCTGTCATACACATAAATCTCCAGACCATATCCACCACTGCTTGGTTCTGTGCCTCTTTCCCATCTTTCATTACCATGTCCAGATGCCTTCTGGATATTTCCAGGGATTGAAAACTCATAGCCTTTCTGTTACAGCTCTTGGTCCCTTTCACAGTGCAAAAGCATTTTATTTAATTGCTTATTAATTGAACTAACTCTTTGTGTTTTAACATAGCCATTTTTATTTCTGCCTAAGTTCATACAGTGTTTGACCATTGAGCAGTGAATATTATGTGTCCTTACTGCCATTCAGAAATAATAATTTAAAAGGATAAAAGAGAAGAGGAAGGACAGAGAAAAAATGGGGGAAGGAGAGGAAAGAAGGAGGAAAGGAAAAGAATGTTAGAAATATTCACTGAAGTTATTAAAGACCCAGAAGAAAAAGAGGATTTTCTACTAGTTGAGCTTGTTTCAAATACCTGAGAACTGGGGAAGACCACAAAAGGCAAGTTTGAGCAACTGTAAGCAAACACATCCCCACAGATTTGTTTCTCTCTGTAAAAATGTGTAGCTGCAAAAGATTTATTCCCAGTCTTTATTCCCCCAGGATGCTGGGCTCTGATCCTCCCTGATTTGCCAAACTTGTCACATTTGGCTGACTCCCCGCCGAGTTACAATTTAACCCAGTGTCCTAAGGCAGCCCTGTGCTGAATAAAGAGAAATTCTTGATAGTGTTCTGTTTCTGGTTAGTTTAGTACAGAAATAAAGGAAAAGTGGAAATGTGGCAGTGGAAAGGAGAAAGTTAGACAGACATTTAAAAAAAAAAAAGAAATCAAGACAGTTTGCTTCAAGTGTGTGGCAAATATGAGAGAAATCCATCACAGATTAAGTTAGTCTCTGGAATGATCATTATTTTGTAAAAGATAAACATTTAATTGCCAGTGGAATAAGCAATACCAGAAGTTATAGAGAATTCATAAATTATGTTAAAAATCTACATCAATATGTTTTGAAATGAGGAGTTGGAGTGAATTTCAGAGGCCAAGTTTTGTGTGTGTGTGGTACAATTCTGTACATTTCGCATTACCTTTTTTCAAATTATTTTTTATCTTAAACCTACATTTTAGTGTCAACCTTAAAAGTTATAAAAATGAAAATGAAAAACCTAAATTAATAGAGCAATATTCAAAAATTACTTAGGTCTTATTAAGTGATCATATGATTAAGTGAAACAATGTTTGTTTAAATGTAAATAAAACGAATATTTGTATTTGAATTTCTATACTTTAGAAACATTTATATTGCCCTTTGGTGACAGAAATGTTTTAAACATTGTATAGGGAACTTTTCAGCCTGACCAGGCTTGCAGGCAAAATTCTTATTTCTGTTGTTGCATGCTTTTGTGAAATTCTGAAAGCCATTCAAAGTGATAAAAACATCTGATACTCCAGTTTACATATTATTTTATAAAATATATGTTACATATATATTTTATAACACAGGTGTATATTATACTTAACCACTGTATCTTAACAAATAGATTATTAGCTGGAGTGACTTAGAATGGTTATTTGGTTCGTAAATTTTCAAAATTGCTATTTCTATATATTCTGAAATGCCATGCCAGACATTGAAATGCCTTTTACTTCTTTTTCCTTCTTTTTTCCAATTGGTTTAAAAATAGGGAAAATAAAAGAAATTAAAACCGTGGTGCCTAATTAATCAACAAGTTATTTATTAACTAGATATTTAAATTAGAATGTAATCTAATTTTGAGGTTAAGTTCTAAGAGTAGGAAGTCACAAGAGTTAATCTGAATCAAAATGAAAGAAGGCTATTTGATATTTTCATATGGTTTGTAAAAAATCATTTGGGCAAATTAATTTCTTGGGTTGCTGGAGGAAGATGTTTCAGATGTTTTTTCTATGCTCAGAGAAGGGGGCAGTTTTGTTAAGGGAGATAGTAGAAATTAGCAAATCACAAATTATTTCAGATGTGTTTGAAGGGAGAGAGAGAGATCAGGCAGAGAGATCATGACAAATATAATTAAACTCTCAGGTGCAATGTGTCTTGTTGAAAAGACACAAATTTAAATGAGGATATTAAAGGGTACTTCCCTCTGACTCAGTCAATTTCAGAAAGTGGGGAAAAAAAAGAATTAGAAGAGGAAGGAAAAAATGATTAGGAGGGATGGAGATTCATTTCCTAAAACTGTCAGGGTCCTTGTGCCAGTGGTTCTCTTGATGTTAAGAGGATCATTTGTGTTATGCACTACCATGAATCTAATGGGATTATATGGAATTAACTTGTAAAAAAGAGAGTGCCGGATTGTACCAAATTGGTGATTTCTCAAATCCAAGAGAAAAAGTATTTTAGGAAAAGGAATCTAGAGCCCCAATATACAATTAGCATTAATTAAAACTGTGCAGTGTTTACATGGCTGATACAAGTTTATGAGACCAATCTAAACATTTCCATTGCATTACTTTCCAGGGAAAAAGATATTCCTTGAATGTGATTTTTCCAAATTTCTGTCATGCCTAAAAGATCCCTGCAGTTTAAAATGTTCCAGTCTGTGGCAACCTGATTATTCTTCAGCAGAAGTCCTAGGGGCTTTACATGTCCGGCTTCAGAAGATATTCAACAAATTCAGACATTAGCCATGTAGTCTAATTATGAGGAAATATACTGAACTGTAACTGTTCTTTTCTATGATTTTTTGATATTTTCACTGTAAAAGAAATATTAGTCCAGATGCAAAATGAGACCTATTTTCTTTATGGAGGGTCCCAATAACTACCCTAATTTTCTAGAGTTTCCAGAGGGAGTAACTTTTGTATAATCAGAAGCCTTTTTGTCCACCAAGGTCACAGGCAAATGAATATTAATTAAAATGTTCATTTTTACTAGGAACTAGGCAATTTTTAGTACAAATATTCAATTAAAAAAAACCACAACAAAGCAAATAAACAAGATAGACAACATTGTCCACGTTGCAAAAGATAAACTAATGCAGTGTGTCACAATGCCAAAAAAATTTTGGGAAAGCTCTAGATTTTAGAAGCAGTGTTGCTAATGAAACCCAACTGCTACAGAAAATGTGAAGTTCAAAAATCACCCTGTGTATACAATAGACACTCACAAGCCTAAATTATATATTTGTTTATATGTAATTCAAATTTCAGTCAGACTGTATAATTAATCTCTGTAAATGATATATATATATATATTTCATATAGCACAGCACATAGAATTACAGCCTCACAAACAGCAGCAAGTGCACAGTAAAAAGACCAAGAAATATGTATTACTATTAGATTCAGTGTAATTAAGCTTGGCACAGCTGCCTAACAATATGCATGCCATGAAATAAAGGAGTGGGAAAAACAGCAGTGTGATGCTTCGGTGCAAACCCACCAAACATGTGCTATAAAGGCACTTTTTAGGAGAGCTTTGGTGATGTTTTCAGCTCTTCAGGCTCCACTGCAAAATGTTTTGGGTTCCTAGGGTAAGAAAGAAGTTGATAAATTGGTGTGCGTTCAGCAAATTCTTGGGAAGTCGAGGACTTGCCATGTGAGAGGAAGGGCTGAAGGAAGTAGATTTTATTTTGAAATGGAGGGAAAAAAGATGTGAGGGGACCTGATGTCATCTTCCCAATGCCTGTGAGAAGATTCCTGAGAAAAAAGAGGCTTTCTACTGACACGATTTCTGATTGGAAATACAGAAAAGAGGGGAAACCAACAATATAAGGACAATCAGTGTATGACTCTGTTAGTCAAAGCCCAGGAGAAATAGGTGTGAATTTTGTGTTGACCCTGCTTTGATGGGGTTTTGGGATAAACAACCTCCTGAGGTCCATTCCATCCATGATTCATAAACCTGAGAAAAGTGATGAGGAAGATGAGGAGGAGTTACAGCTATTAAGAACTGCAGGGTTCAAGTGCTGGCACAGTTCTGTCAAAAATCTTGAGTATGAAACACTGAGAATTGTGTGTAGTTGAGCCGGGCAAGGAGAGGCACTCTGCTTTTGTCTAGTGACTGATGATTATATTAGTTAGAGCTCATTTTGCACGTTTAAAGCCATGGTCACCCATCAAAAGTTCAGATAAAGACCAGGAGAACTTTACAAAAATACCAAGAAAAGTCAATCCTAAATCTGCTGTTTCTAAATGGCTGGAATGAAACCAGTTTACTTGGAAAGAATTAAACTTAGCTCATATCCTGCCTACCAATAAGGCTTGAAATACATTAAAGTTTATGGTTGTGGATAACTTCACTGGATTGAGAATGGTCATTTGTTTAGCTGGAATGCAAAATCCAATAATGATTAAAAAAAAAAAAATTTCACTGGGATCTAAGCCAAGATATAGGAACCCTCTTTTGAGGCCCCAAAATTCTATTTCCTTGGAGACACAAATCTTAGAAATCCTGTATAATCTAGAAGGAGCAAGAGATTTTGTTTTGCAATACAAGCATGCCTTGAAGTTAAATCTCAATTAATTTGCTGAACTGGACTATAAATACCAATGTTTTATTTTATTTTATTTTATTTTATTTTTTATTTGAGGCTTAGATTGTCTGGATTAACTCTCAGACTATGTTTGTAATAGTGAGGTCCTTCTTCACTCATTAGAAAACCCTAAATAAATGACTTTTTCTCTTAATTAAGTGGTTAAACATCTGTGCAGGTGAACTATAGTGGAGTTATCTCAAAATGAGATCCTGCACTTCTCTTTGTGTGTTGTACAATATTTTTCTGATAGCTTTGGGTCCTGCTTTACAAATCCAAGATCCTTGTACACAGCATTATATGCAATATGCTCTGCAATTAGGCAGCATATGGCACCAAAGAAAAATTATATATTTTCCTTCAACTAACTGCAAGTCAAGAAAAAAAAAAAATTACAGAACAAACATGGATGTTTTCTAGCAGTTTAAGAATTTAGGGAAAATGACTAAGAGATATCAATAAACCCAGGGTACTGTAACATCTTGTTGCTTCCAAATTTGAGACTGTGTATTTTTGCCTAGAACTGATTGTTTCAATTAAGCAGTGTTCCCATTCTTGCATAATTAGATCCATATAAGTTGTCATTTTACTTTCAAACAGCAGACTGGAGACTACTTAGTTCCTAACTAGAAAGAACAGTTGTGTTTTTAAGTAAACAAAGATATCGAGGACTGAAAACATTCTGATGCTGCCTGCCAAAAACGTTATAAATGTACTGGGATTTTTAGCAGCTATTCTATTGCAGTCACTGATTAAGTGTGCTATCAAATATCACAGACTTACATATTTTAGGCAAATTCTGAGGATTTCTGATGCTGATGACTGTAAAAGAGATAAATGAAGAAAGATTATACATTGTAATTACATCATTTCACTGTGTTAATGAAATACTAAAGGACTCTCTTGCATTTTCTGAATATGTAATTCCCACTAAAACTAAATTAACTGCTCTTACTCTGGTCTTCACAGATGTTTAGGATTTACATGTCAATCAATGAAATGAACACAGTGCATCACTCCCTTTCTTGCCGTATCAGAAATTGCAGGCCACACAAGACGCTTTCTACATAATTCTTTTCATTTTCCTGGTGCCATATGGCCAAGGAATCCACAAAATTGTTTTGCAAACTACTATCCTCTCCTTAAAGATGGAAAAAAACCCCAAAATATAAGAGGAGAAAGCAGGTGTACAGTGAAGCACAAAATCAGAAATGAATAATGTACTTTTTGTGCTGAGCATTTCCGGTGCAGGGACAAACACATCTCCAAGAAAGGCAAATTTCTAAGGTTAAGCAGAGAAGAAGTCAATATTGTACCCAAATATTGATACACATACAGTGACTCACAGCTTTCCAGAACCTGCAAGACTTTGGTTTGGTGTCAGGTTTCAGAGACATTTATTGTTTCAGGGTGAGGGCACCAGAAATGTGGATATCTGTCAAGACACATCTGTCTTGACAGTATTTCATCAGTCTCAAAATAAAACCAACAAAAAAATGCCTAATTTTGTCATAGAAGTATGACTTACTCTATTTAAAATTACATGTTTTCTTGCTAAACAGCTAAATTTTAAAAGGATGGAGGGTAAAGCAAGAGAACTAAGTGGAATGTGATTCATCTACCACAGTTATGAGAAATTATCAGTTTTTTTAACAACCTACATAAGTTGTTAAAACATGTTTAGCACTTACGTAAGTGTTTGAGACATAATAGGAAAATAAAACACTGACACCTAAAATTATAATACAACGTTCCTTCCAGCTATTTAAAAGTGCCTTTGCTAAGTCAGTCTGGCCTCAAAATATTCAGGAATGTGAAAGTGCATTTACTACCAGTTGATAAATAAGGGAATGTAAATAGACTTTGAAGTTGACAAAGAAGAAATTTTGTTAAAATTAGGATTGAAACCCTTCATTTTTGAAGCAGCCCCTGGTGCTGGCTTCAGGCTAATTGGCTGGGTGTTAATCACCGCTGCAGAGCCGTGACTTGCAGTGTTCTTGAGACAAAGAATCGACAGATCCGCGCCAATCTCCTTCTCTGCGGCAATTACCAAGTTCCCCTCTGCACCCAGGGGCCGTGTCAGGGTTGGAGTATGAAACAACACATTTATCTCTGCGAAGTGTTCCCTTGCGGAATTACTGAGATGACACCAAGCAGGAAACGAGCAGTAATCTGGCCATCGCCACGTCAAATCGCTCGCAGAGCACGGGAGCAAATTTCTTCAAACAAATGGCTACACCAGGGAGGAGGCTCTGGCCTTTCTTAGCTCTCCTGGTAAACCCACACCTGACACCGCAGACAGCTGGCAGGGTTTCACTGCACACACCTCCTGAGCCTCTCAGGAGGGAAGGATAACACTGCTGGCAGGTTGCTCCCAACAAAACCGCGTGGAGTGGGAAGATCAAGCGGCTTTAAAGCCAAAATGCAATTTTCTGGCTGATCCTCCACGTTGGAATAGCATTCTGGCTGCACCCCGAGTCCTTTTCTGAGGCAGAAAACATCTCCCCAGGGAGAAAGCATGCATCAAACAGAGCTAATAATCATGTTTTTACTGTCCTGGGGCCCATTTCATGGGTGGGGAGAGCTTAGTTTAGTAAAACCCCAGTCTCAGTAAAGCTCTTAAGTTTGTGCTTAACCCCAACCACATGAACATTTATTATAAAATCTCATAACAGCTTGTACTGAGAATTAACATACTTAAGTTATTCAGCCTGTCGTATCTCTAGAAGAGAAAAATAGGTGTTATCATTATATGAGTCTGAATTAAACAACTTTCAAAGTTTGAATTGTTACACAGTGAATGCCACGACACGCTGAAGTGGTGGATGCAGTCAGAAAACTAAACATTTCCAATTTCTTTGCTAATACTCCTGTTTAGGAAATGAAATCTGCAATCCTACAAGCACTTGCAGAGGCTGAATCTAGGCATGCATGCACATTTGCATGTAGGTTATAGCAGGTATGTATGCAAGCCAGGAATTTGGGCTTCTCTAATTTTGATTTCCATGGAAGAATGTTGTTGTTTGTATTCCGTGTAAAGAGCTCAGGTTCATACAAAGAAGTACAGATCTGCTTGTATGGATTTTTGACATTAAAAATTAGGTTTAAATGTCTTGTTAGCCAACAGACTGACACCCTTTTAGCATCCTAATTTGGGGTAGGACATTCACAGTCATATTTTCAGAATTCTTTAAAAGCATTGTACCAACTGTGGATCACCTTTCATACCAAGCTTTAGAGAGAGTCTTGATAGGAATAATCGGTGTGATTTTTGTACATGTATGTTTCCACTGCATTTGCCTCTTTTTATATTCAGCAGGGTCCCTGAGCCCATGACTAAACAAAGTTAGAGCTGTAATTTTATAATCCTACACTGTTGCTGAAACAATATGTTCTAATCTAGGAAGCATATCCATTTTCATAAGAGATAATATATATCTCCAAGGGTTTTTCTAATTACATTAAACCCATTTAAACCTCTGATTACTGCAGTGAAAATGTGTATTCTTTAATGGATCAGACAGAGCAGCTTCCAGAAGATGAAGGTACTTAATTTAGTTTGCAGTTTCATTAATGCAGACTTCAAAATAATTTAGAGACATAATCAACAGTGGCAATTCCCCTATGGTTTTATTAGATATGTCTTTATCTTTTTTGTTGTTGTTGTTGTTTTGGTTTTGTTTGTTTGTTTGTTTGTTTTAATAATCATTATTTATTGCTTGTTCAAAGGTAAAAAAAGGCATTATTTTGAAACATGATATGGCATTATTCTGATACACAATATTAGTAATGTAGCATATATTTGGAATCTGGAATCTGTTCCATTTGCTTAAACTAGTGGCAAGCTACAGATGAAAATATGAGTAATGTCATACATCTCTGCCTTACCTTGCTTTAGGAAAATAACTGCTTGCAAGCCTCCTTCTTCTCATGTAGGTGTTCTGCCTACTTATTACGATCTGTTAATATTTATCCTGGGCTTCTCTTAGATCTTTTACAACCCTGAAAACATCCAGCAGATGTAAAAACCCTGGGACAGCTCCTGCCAGTGCTGAATCCTACAGTGAAGAGAATTTTATACCTAAACTGAGAAGTAGTTTGGATTTATTCCTCTAGAAAATGCAATAACCCTGTAGTTACTGAAGACTTCACATTCATAAATTCTTCACAACAGCAGTCCTGCCCATAAAACCCCATAAAAGGAGAGAGAAAACACTCAGATTTATGTTCTGATTCAGCACAATAGTTTGAGAATTGAATTCATTGTGAGGACTGCAGAAGTTCTGAGGAGTGGGGAACAACCATGAGCCTTGAAAAGCAGCTGGGTACCCTCTCACCCCCAAACTCATCACAGGTCATTTATAAAAGCATGTTTAACCTCAGAAATATGCAGGTAAATGAAGTGTGAACAGCAGTGAAGTCAGGGCCGGAAAACAATTAATTTTCCAAAGTAAAGAAGACGCAACACTCTGCTCCCTTACAGTCTGGAGAGGCAATGGGATCCCAAGCACAGTGTTTTGGGATTCAATATTTTACTCTCAGTTATCAATTTGATTTTTTTTTTTTTTTTATTTCAGGGAACAATTTGGGTTGGAAGGGACCTTAAGGCTCATCTCATTCCACCCCCTGCCATGGCAGGGACACCTCCCACTGTCCCAGGCTGCTCCCAGCCCCAATGTCCAGCCTGGCCTTGGGCACTGCCAGGGATCCAGGGGCAGCCCCAGCTGCTCTGGGCACCCTGTGCCAGGGCCTGCCCACCCTGCCAGGGAACAATTCCTGCCCGAGATCCCATCCAGCCCTGCCCTCTGGCACTGGGAAGCCATTCCCTGGCTCCTGGCCCTGCAGCCCTTGGCAATTGTCTCTCTCCATCTTTCCTGCAGCTCCTCCAGGCCCTGCAAGGCCACCCTGAGCTCAGCCCAGAGCTTCTCCTCTGCAGGCTGCACACTCCCAGCTCTCCCAGCCTTTCCTCCCAGCAGAGCTGCTCCGTCCCTCTGAGCATCCTGGTGCCTCCCCTGGCCTGGCTCCAGCAGCTCCAGGCCCTTCCTTTGCAGGAGGGGGCTCACAATGCAGCTGCACTTGGACCTGCACATGGCATGTTGAAAGACAAACTTTTTTTTTTTTTTTTCAGTTCAAGAGATTTGAAAACCAAGACCCGCTCTTACACAGACATGTAAGACACAGAGAAAATCAGCTTTGATCTAATATGTAAGAAATTACATTATAACTGCAGTAACCTGCCACGTTTTTCTAGCAATGTATTAGAGAAGAAATCTGAAACAGTGTTCTAATTTGAATAATCTTATTTATTCTGATTTGAGAAGCACAGGCACAGACTTGACATCACACAGAGATGTTGACTTCAGCAGAGCAGCTGTCACCTCAGTAGTTGGTGGTGATGAAGAATCACAATTTTTGCTGTGCTGTGCTGACTTTTGTTTTGAAAACATAGGAGTTTGAACCTGTTGGAAATCCTTTTAGAAGGACACCAGCACAGAAAAACTTATTCTGAGGGAAGGCTGTGGCAGCTCAGTTGGTTTAGCCTCAAGAAGAAAAGGTTAAGGGTGATTTAAATTCAGTTTTCATTGCCATAAAGGCAGTAAGACCTGATGCAGAAGACAAAACAAGGCTCAGAGCAGCACAGAGGGAAGATGAGAGGCACACACATTTCCACTGGATATGTGTAGTAAGGAGAAGCCTTTTCAAGGTCAGGATGATTAACTGGAACTGCTCACAGAGAGCTGGTAAAATCTCTGAATCTCTGTCCTGGAATTATTTCCTTTTTTTTTTTTTACTCCTTGACCAGTCAAGCCCCTGAGGATACTAATCCAAGTCAGAAGTAATCCCTGCTTTGAATAACACAACCTTATGTGTTCTTTCTAGTCTACACAATCTTTGATCAATCCTGACAAATCCCCTGAACTCTGCATTTAGAGAACTCACACCCTCCAAAACCCATGACTTTTTACTCCCAGCCCTTTTAGTACTGTGCCAGTTTGGCCAAATTTGGGAAAAAATGTCCCCTGAGGGAAAAACAGGTTGCCACCACCCCTCCCCCTACCAGGTATGGGGAAAAAAAAAATTTCTTTTTTCTCAGAGGAAAGTGAAAGAGATAAAAACTATTTATTTAACAGAACACACAGAAAAGGATAATAATGCTAAATAATGAAATCTCTCACTGTGGAGAGAAACCTGGGAAGATTTCAGAGTCCTTCTGTAGGTGTAGGTGTTAGTGTCTATATCCTCCTCCTCAGGGCTGTTGGGGGAAGACCCCTCCTGGGGCCTGGGAGGAAAAGTCTCGGTGTGCTCCGATGTTGTGAAACCGTCCTGAAGAGAAGAAGAAGATAGGAAAAAATTCCAAAAAAAAAAAAAAGAAAAGAAAAGAAAAGAAAAGAAAATCCTAGGAATACTCTCTCTGGAGAAAATAGTCAGGGCAGGCTGGAAACTGAGAGTACTCTCGCTCTCCACTGCTGCTGAGTAATCCCCAGTAGCCTGTCTGTCCTTGAACATGAACTTTGTTTAAAAAACAAAAGTATCTCAGTTTTTCTTCCCTCTCAGAGGCTCAGTTTAAAGGCACCAGAGCCAGCCTCCAGAGCAGACGAAATGGGATACATATTTCATATCATACTGTCACCCCAGGACAAGTACAGCTTTGTTAAACACAAAAGTGAAAGCAAGCCTGTTAGGAAATTATCTTTGATGTATGGGACATTGTCCTAGGTTAAAAAT
>VXAC01007103.1:2045164-2140358 GCA_013399225.1 Rhipidura dahli | reverse complement strand
CCCCGCGCCCGTCCTGGCAGCGCCGGGCGGGACCTGCCGGGGCCGCAACGGGCTCGGCTCCTCCTCGGCGCTGCTGCCGAGCCGCGCTCGGTCTGGCCGTTCCCTCCTCTATCCTCTTGCATCCCCCTCGCCCCCCGGTTTGTTTTTTTTTTTTTTTTTTTTTTTTTTTTTTTTTTTTNNGTTTTTTTTTTTTTTTTTTAATTTAATTTTTAAATGTTCGGTGTGCGAATTTTCGTCTCTTTTAACTCCATGTGGTTCTGCTCCGGTAAACGGGACGGGTCCATCCCCGGCTCGCACGCTTACATGCTCAATCCACACAGGTGTGCACTTTCATCAGTTTTCAGCTGCACGGTGTCACCGGTATTGGTCCCCGGCTTAATTTTAGCGATCGCTCTGGAGCACTGCATTTCTTTTTCCACTCAAAAGCTCTCTGTCATAATCCTCTGACAATCTCCCTTGTTCGGGGAGTGAGATATCACTGGTCAAGTTTTATACATTTAACATTCATTTTATATGTGAGTAGAATAACTAACTGCTTTTCCGTGCTCCTTTCTTTGTAGGAAGAAGCAGAAGTTTTAACCATCTTCTCATGGCATCTGACTTTTTTGAAGAGGAGGTAAGGTTAACATCATGTAAAATTACCCTCTTTATTCGTGATGTTCCACTAATCTTTCTTCTGTAGGCATACATTTTGGAAACTGTGGTGAGTGCATGCATACTTTCATGCATTGCAACATAATACCAGAGCTGATTAATAAACGGTAGTGATAGGACTCTTATGCTGTCAGGATTGTAAGTGCCTATCAAACTGACATTCTCACTGTATTATGCCACTATTATATTCTTTGCAGTTTTAAAAGAACTGTAGATAATTATTCAAGATATTGAAACATTTAGTTTATAGTTCTATTGCTGTGGTTGTCACCTTCACTTTATATCAAATTTGAGACTCATTTCTTAAGGATGTCTCTATTTTCTGCTTTATTTGCACATTGATAGCTCTACTGAATGACTAGTCACAGCAACTTTTTCCTCTGATAGCAGCATATTAAATTCTGAAAGCCTAAGACTAATCTGCTTTGCAGGACTTTTCAGCCATTTGATCGAAGGGAAATAAGAAGTTTCTTTCAAGACTCTTATGTCGTTCATCAGTTCTGTTAACAGATGTGGGGCTTGAGAATACATTTGCTACTTCTCTTCATTTTTGCTGAAGGTATGTGCATTTGAAGGTATGGATGAATTCTTGGTGTCAGGAGTTTGTGTACTTTGCAGCTGCCAGTGAAACTATATGCATGCAAGTTGATATTAAAATTCTGAGTTTGTATATTTTTCTCATAGTTTTTTGGAAGATAAATTGTTAATGTAATAGTAAAAACAGTTGCCATTTAACGGTGGGAAGCGTTTACAGGCTGATTGTGCACTCTTCACTTTATTTAAATTCAGGCATGTGAATTTAGATTCAGCTTGGATAAATTAATAATTAGAATCACTAATTTTGTAGCTTTCAGTCTTATGGGCTGATCCTGCAAAGCTGTTTAAAAGGCTTTTGGTTAGTTCAGTAGTTGGATTCCAGCAGAGTTTTTGGCACAAGAGGAACTTGAATTTGAGATGACTGCACAAAGTGTGACCCAAAATGCATCAATACTTGAATTTGCATATTTGTTTTTCTACATTGGTTTCTTTTGCATAATTTCATTGAGGGTGTGCAGATGTGTGGTACAGCATAAAATGGCTCAATAAATTAGTGCATGAATGTACAGTAGGGATCAGCTGAGAATATTTTCTTTCTATGAGGATAAAAAGAGGCAGGATGATCCTGAAAGTAACATCAAACTATATTTTAAAAGTACAGCTGTTGGTAGGCTCTAACTGTAAGTGGTTTGGTTCCAGGTGGCTTGTAGTGAATGGAGTTAAACTTGGCTATATTGGATATGATATACCTTAATTTAATTAATTTAATAGCTACTTTCTGTGGAAACTTTAAAATCTAACGATCCTGTTTTTATTGCAGTCTTTAAAGATCTAATTGTTCTTCTGTGTGTCTGAGATGTAAAACTTAGTGCGAGGAGAGGCAACAGATTGGTTCCGTCACACGGTTTTGTTGGGTTTTTTTGAGAGTACTTAAAAGATTATGATGGATAATGCTGTCTTGCCAAAGAATGCCGACACAGGTGTTCATCATTATCTTAATTAAGATCCTGAGAAAATGTCATCTTTCAGCATGAATTATGAAGGGAGGTGCATTAGGAGATCATTTCAACTTTTTTTGTCTTTTTACAGGGGTAGATGAGAAGGAGGCTGTTTTTTCAAAACCTTTTTGATATTTCTTTATCAGAATACCTGACCTTCGACACTGAATAATTTGTTTCTCTAGTTCAATTTGTGACTATATTACCAGGAGATCTGTATGTGATGCTAAAGGGAGTCTTCTTATAGAAAAAAAAATTAAAAAGTAATTCCCCTACAAGATATCCTGTTTCATTTAAAGCTGTCCTATTAAAAAAAAAACCAAAAAACTGTGAGACTCAGAAGTAGTGGAAATTGCTGCTGGAAGCATCTGATAAGAGATGTTTTATACAGTATATTTAAAAGTATTAGCAACTCATAACAGAGAAAACTAAATACATGTGAATATTCATTTTTTTAATTAGGCATGAAGAGAAAAGAAAATTTTCTTTCTCATCTTTCTACTATCACAGAAGTAAAAATAATTAGTGTGCAAAGAAGAGGGAGTGGCCTGTGCCTTTGAGTGTTAAATCAATACCTTATTAACTGGGCAAGGGCTAAAAAATTGCATGTTAAGTATTGACTGTAAAACTTAGGGCCCCTTCCTGCAGACGCTGCGGCTGCTTCCCTCAGGTGCAGTGCTGGGAGTTCCAGGGTCAGGCAGTGCAGTGGGAGTGCCGGTGTTTGTGGCTCTCAGCCTGGGTGAAGGCTCCCTGGAGGAGCTCTCTGGGCAAGACACCCTCAGCTGCTCTGTTGTTTCTTCTGCCTGTGCTTCCTCTGCCTGAGATGCTCCTTGTTCATACTCTCAGTGTTTGTGGTCTGAGAGCAAGGTGTAAACTTGTGAACACCAAGAACAACTCTTCTGTGACTAGCATTTGGGTATTAGGTAGCTTAGAATTTTGTTTTTCTCTCCAAGCCTTTCTGTGTTAAGTCTCTTCTTTACTGCTAAAAGAAACCTGATTATCAGTTCCAGTCTTTTCTTTTTTTAAATTGCTTCAGCAAACCTTTTTAGTGTGTGGAAAGAAATACAGAAGTGCAGCTGACAAGCCTTTCAAGCACCTAGTTATTGTATTGAGCATGTAACTCCAAAAATCTTGACAGTATCATTGGAGAACCTGAAACTGTATTTCAGTTTCCTTGAAGTTTCCTGTAATTAACTTTAATGGCATTATTTGCTTGAATTTGCTGGCATAGTAAGGACTAAGTTAAGAATGTCTTTAGGGTTTATTTTACTTACAGTTCCATATGTAGAAAATAGGCTCTGAGTAAAAAATGAAAAACTGCTCTCTTTCGTGTCTAAAACAAGTTTTTCACTTAAAACAAGCCTCATCTACTGTTAGTTGGCTCTTACAGTGAATGAGGAGCAGCTCAGTGGGAAGGATGGCTGTGGCTCCCCGTGCCGTTTTATGGGATGTACGTGAGCCCATAGCTTCCCTCATGGTGGCAAATTCCCTTTTGCCTGCAGGTGCTGCAGCATGGTGGGAGCTCCTGTAGCTGGAATCTGGCCTCCAGTGTGGGTGTTAGACGTAGGTGACTTAACAGCAGTGTTGTGTTCCAAAGATTTTGTGCTTTATCTGCTTTACTTACATAAATTTGCAGTCCTTGTGACCGGTGTTTGCAAGAGCTCAGCAGTACCTCTCCGAGGAGAAACATAAAGAACATAAAGCCAGGTTGCCTTTCTGGCCTTACATCCAAGAAATTCTTTATAACAGTTTGTAATTTCTGGGATTTTATTAATATTAGAGCTTTTTAGTCTGTACTCCTTTATGTGGGTAATGCAGATGTAGATGATTCTTGAAGCTGTTTTTGCAGATTAATGTGAATGTATTTGTAGAACCAGCATTTTTAAAAATTATTATTATAAAAATCACTGCTTGAGGAAAAAAACAAATCGGTTGGATCTTTCTAGGTGAATATGGGTCACCATAACAGAGTTTACTGTACTAATGAACATGTGACTGATGACTCTCCTGCTCTTCCCGAAGGAGATGCACCTTCCTGAGCAATTTCTTTTTTCCCAACAGAGCAAAAACGAGCTTTTTCTTTTCGTAAGCACATATTTTTCCACAGTATCTCTTAGCATTTCTAGCACCGATCAAGAACACAGCATTTACCTCTGAAATATTCTCTGCTGACATCTACAGAAATTTTCATACCCTTCAGATTTAATTTTGTGTAGAATAATGCATGGTATAATATGTAGGTCCTGTGTTTTCAATTAAACTGTATTAAGTAACTATGCTCTTCTTTCATATCCCATAGCAAAGTATCAATATCCAGATGGCAGTGTGCTGGGATAAAGGATAGCTACAGGCTTGGCTGCTACTCTAAAGACAAGAACTAACATTTTAGCCTGTGTGATAAATAAAACTGAGGTTGAGACTCTTAGCGTATTGGAGTTGCACTAAATAATTCTACAGTGCTGTTTATTACTGGTTTCATTGGATAATATGCAGCTGTAAAACCTGCTTGAAGCTTTTATTAAGAATACTCTGTCATTATAAAAAGGTGCCTATGACTTCTTTATGATATTGGCAGTGCAAGAATTACTTTGTTTGTGCTGACTTTCTGGCTTTTATCTAGGAAGGACCTTGCTGTCTCCCAGCTCTTCCAGGCATTAGGTTCCATGAATGTCTCTTGGGGAGAGGACAGCTCTCTGGAGCCTAAGTTTCAAAAATAATTTTAAAGGTATTTTTTTCCTTTAGGCTTTTTCTTTAGTTTATTTCAGTATTTAATTTATTGTTTCAGTTAAAATTCAGCTGATATTCCCTGTAGTATACACTGTGCTACTGTGTCCCTAAGTAAAACTTAAGCTGAGGTCATCCAGGTAGTTCTTTGAGAGGAGGCTGCAGAAGGGTGGAGAGACTTTTAGACTGACTGAGAAGGGATGGGAAAACTTGTTATCAGGCAAGGGGCTAGACCTGGGTTTATGTTCTCCTTGCATTTCTGGCACATCCTATGACCTAGATTTGTTCATGTAACCTCAGCCTCAGTTTACCTAAGAGGAACTCTGCTTGTCTCAGGAAGGTTCAGATGTAAATTGGTGTCCATCCTCATACAATTGTTATACTGTTGTGCTTTTGAGCAAGAGCAAGTTATTAATACTGTTACTGTTTCTTTAGCAAAATGCCATTAAACTTTCACATTCCTCAGATCTTTCATTTCCATAGGCACCTGTTTGTGGTGTGCCCCTTGGAGCATGCATGATTGAACATCATCCAGTGGGATGTGGTACTCACATAGTGTCTGTGGGATTTAACAGACATGCTGGATCCATGGGTGAATAAACCATTGCATTGCTCACTCTGTAATCCTTGTTTGTCAGAGAAACATGCTGTCTGAATTAGTGCTATATTTTTGTTCCATCCCTCATTCTCCATATGTCCCTTTTTGTAATTTTTATAGGTTGCACCCAAGAGAGAAGCAGTGAGGTCCACTGTGGGGAAGATGAACCCAGCAGCCCATCCTGTCCTGTACCTTCCTCGGCATGAGAAGAGACCTAGTACAAAGTCAGAATGCATCTGGGCTTGAAGTCTTTCTGACCATATTAAGTCCTGTTCAGAGTTAATGGTAAGTAATCTGCTGTGAGTATGATATGATTCATCAAGCAAAGCATTACAGTAGGGGCACTTTGCTTTGTGGTGCTGGGTTCAGTCACAAAAAGCAGAATTAATGTTTCCAGATACATCAGCTTTATTCCCGTTTCTGTTGAGAAAATCACGCAGTGCAGGTGACAAGAGCTGTAATAAGTATGCTCTTCTTTTCCTTCTATTTTTGTCCTCTCCAGATGAGCTCAGTGAGATGGTCTCAGCAATGCTGAAGAAGGGAAGAAGAGAATTGGAAGGCAGGAGCTATTTCAAAGCAGGATTCTTCATCTTTTCATATTGCCCAAACATGAAGAGTTTATAAACTTCATTAGGTAGAGTATTGCTAATAGTGTAATATCAGTTATGTTGCATGATGTAATATGGCATTGCTCTATTGTTTGGTGATCATGTGGAGCAGCATTAAATAAATGAACATATGTCAAGGACTTCAATGAACATTATGAGTGAGACCAGTAAACGGAGAAGGTGGGTACCAGAAGAAATGCTAGTAGTTTTCTTTAAGCCAGTGTCTTTTTTTTTCAGCTCTTTCCATAACCAGTAGTTTTTTTGTTTCTTGATAAAGATGGAATAAAAAAAAAAATATTTTCATTCAAAAAATTGAATCTAGTTCAACTTATTAACCAGAATATCTTCACAGTCCTACTAGATGTTAGAGCATCTTAATGCTTTGTCCAGCAGAAAAGTGCACTCACAGTGCTGACCCATAAATATCTGCAGTACAGCAGCATGTGCTACTCTTGCTCCTCAGGGCTCGTGAAATGTCTGCTGTGGCACAGCTCTCTGTGACCTCTTGCATTGAAGGATGGAATTCGTGAGTCCTTTTCTGTCTGGAGCTTTTGGGAGCTCCCTCCTGAGCCAAATAGTTCTGAAATACTGCAAAAAAAAGATCTGACAGTGTTGTCTGGGAGATGTGATGGACTTAATTATTATTAACATTTATTAAGTGCCTTACAATGGAGTGGAAGAGTCATTGCCTTCATTTTTACAAATAAGAGAACTGGCATGTAGAAAGAATGAATCTCTTCTATCTTCTGCAATTCTTGACCCACCTAATTAGGTGATTGTCACAAGAAATGAGAACCCGGCTCAGGGGAATGGCACGGGGGAAGCTGCCAACGCGTTCTGCACACGCCGTGCTTCTCCCTCACACAATGGCTCAGCGTAGTCAGCAGGGCTTCCCTCTGTGAGTGTTCCTGGGCCAGGGAGGAGATTTAAAAGGGCTGAGGAGCCTGAGGCTGTCTATTGGATAGCTTCATTACAGATCTCATCCGGGGGAAAAGTGGGGAGCTGCAACTCATTTCTAGGAGCTGCTCTGGTTTTTAGCAATTCCTCACCCACTGCCTCCTCACGCTTCCTTTCGCTGTGGAGTGGCCTTTCCCCACAATAAGCTGGTTCTCTTCATGGCTGATATTTACACTTAGCCTCTAAGGCACTAACTGCTTCTTCTAGTCTAAGACTTCAGTTTCTTTTTTTTTAAATAATTTATTTTGCTAAGAAAGGGAATCTGTCCAGCTGTTACAAACAATAGTTGTGTTGATGTGTATCAATAAGGAGTTAGAGATGTGTGTTTTTCATGTAGAAGCTAAAGAGACTTAAAGCCTACTTTAAAGGAAGACAGACCTTGGAGAGGTTTACTTAGATGTACAATATGCCCTATTCTTTCATTTTTGAGAACAGTATTAAGAGATTTTTTTCAAGAAAAGAGAAAATAATTTCATGTTTTTGATTGCATTTTTTTCTTAGTCTCACAGTTGTAAGATAAATATTCAGAATTAGGAGTTGCTAAGGTTAATGTGATTAAAATGAGTATGTGATAACGGGCTCTGCACATTAAAGATTGAGAGCTCAAATTATAGACTCCAGAGGGAAACACTCCATGAGTATTTGTAAATTTTTTTTGTGCAAGAAATGCAGGCTTAAGCCTATGGTTGCAGTTGCACAGCAGTTTTTTTCCTGTTTCATATTCAGAGAATTCTTTTAAACACTGTAGTGTTGGGGTGAAAATGTAGTGATGTGGGGGGACAAATGAGGAAATAATTTTAGTCTAAGCGTTAGTGTTACTCCATAAAAATAGATTAGTTTTACACAATTTATTCACATTTACAAAGGTCAGTTTATAGCATTCTGAATGCAGTAGTTAATTCTTTATGTATAAATTGACCCTTTATACAGATGTAATTCCATATACACCATTTAATCTTTGAATGCAAGTTGAAAATATTTTAGCAATTAATTTATGTAGGTTATGACTTTCTTTCCCATGTACTTTGCAGTGGTTCCTACCCTAAAGTTGAGTCAGTGTGTGCTTAATGAAAATTAGATGTGAAATGTAATATGTAGAGGACAAAGAAGCATTGAAATCCCTGTTGCTCTTAAAAAGACAAAGGTACCTCAGATAATTCTGCTTTCTTAATCTCTTAAGAATTTGATGCATAATTCTGTTATGAGTGATTTGGAGTGAATGAAAAATATTTTTAGAAGTAGTATTAGTAGCAGATATTATTTCTCACCTTTTATGAAGCATAGTTTAGTTTTAAAATTTGAAATGCTTTGCATTTTGGGAGGCTAATTTATAGGCAGTCTTCCACTGAGAAGGAGAAGCACTTGGACGTTAGTGGAGAGGCAAGCCTTGTTGTTATATCTGTGAAATTTGCTAATGTTGCAACCATTGAAATAAAGTGTTTACATAACAGCAGTGGCATTTCTCCTCCTCTTCCTTGTGGTTTTGTCCAACTAGATGTTATGAGTGGCAGTTGCAGTGACTGCTAAGTGTTTAAATGATGACACCATTATGTGAAGTGATTTTGAAATGAGAGATTCCAGCCAAGAATTACATCTGCTCTCATCTCCTTCAAATCATACTCTCTGGCTGTGCAGATTATGATTGATTTGTTTGTGACAGATTGCAGGAAACAGTCATTGATTTTTCAATATTTTACCTTAAAATTATTTACAGTTGTAACCAAGGGGAGGTATTTCCATGGGCTGTCAGCCCCTGAAAGACTGGGATAATATTCCCTGCTCCCTGACAAGACAAATTACCCGTAATGAGTGCAGTAGCTGAAGGGTATACTTTTATTTTAAAATATGTCAATAACCCAGTGACTAAACGAATATTGATTCAGCATAATGAAGCCTGAGTAATGTGAAAATGAGCTCTTCAAGGAGCATGGTAAAGACTTTCTTTTTAGCTTGTAGCAAGAAGCTTTTCATTCTTTACTGTTAGGTAGTTGAAATGTGCAGTCTTAAGCAAGTCATCCTTAAACATTACTAATATGTGGAATAATATAACAAAAGAACTCCAGTGGTTTTTTCTGTTCATTTTTTTCTTTTTTTTTTCTCCAAGTTATTTTTCTTCAATATGTTTCTGCAGATCAAAGCTTAAAGAGAAAAATGCAAGTTATCCAGGGCAGAGATAGAATTACTATTGGTGTAAATGTCTTTTGCAGTAATATTCTTCAGCTAGCCTAATGGCATTTTTAATGTGGATTCTGAATATGGGCATGGAAATATATCCAAACAAACTGTAGGTTTAATTTCATATTATTGACTTCTTGACATACTGATGTGTGTTCTGTGTGATCAGTCTAATATTCTTGTCTTTCAGCAGTTTAGAATGGCTGGTTTATGAGCACCTAGATATACTGTGTTATAAAACTTAGTTACCAGAATGCACGTTTTTCTTTCCATAACATGTAACACCACATGTTTCTTACCAAATGAGAATTCTCAAGCAGTAATTCATTTAAATTACAGTAATTTATGCAGTGCCATAGGTGTGGTGTGGAAAAGCATCTAATAGATTAATACGAATGTACTTCAATTGTTCAGGGTGAGGATTTGATTAAAGACCATGTTAAGGTACAATTTTTTTTAACATTAAAAGTATTGAACGCTAAAAATACCCCCCACCCTATCATGTGAAAGGATCAATTGGTCATTTGTATTCAAGAGCATTGTGCAACATTGGGAAGGCTCTGTAGAAGCACTGGGTATAAATAGCCATGTAATCCAGACATAGACAAAAAGATATTTTCTTGAGGTGTTGTGTATAATGTGTCAATTATGAAATAATGTCATAGCCAGAAGCATTTAGTGAGCATGTTTGGGCATGAAGACGACTTTCTTTATTTTCTGAGGACTAACTTCAATTGCATCCAACAGGCTTGTGAAAATCTTCACAAGGATGTTTTCCTATCAGCACACAGGTGATTTTTTCCAAATGTCATTCCTTTAGCACAGCTAGAAACTATTTCAGGAGGCACTTGAGAACCTGTGGCATTGAGAGTTAAATGGCAACCCTGGAATGTGAGATATGTTCCTGATTTTAATTTGTTAGTTTTCAGAATAAAAATGTGATGTACATTTGAGTGGGTTACAACTGTAAATAATTGTAGTTTTGAGAGGGTTTGTGCATAGCACCTGGGATTTCCAAAATATTGGAGAATTATTAATGGTGAGGCAGTAATAAGCTTAAATATATAGCCGTGACAACAGGAGAATCTGGGGCTCTTGTTAAACGATACAAGAAATCTACAAATGTTACGATGTTGAACCTTAATTTCCTGCTCAGTGGCATTTTACACACCTCAAATTCTTTTCCTGTTCTCTTTGTTTCTGTACCTTTTTGTTTCTTTGGCCAACAGCAGGAGATGGAAGGGGAGGATTCTTGTTCGGTAGCTTTCCCACAGTAGCGAGGAAGAGGGAGACTGTTCAGGGCTAGGTGCCAGCTCTGGTGCAGACTGAAGGGCAAATAAATGTTTGTTTTAACAACATCTCCTTTTCCTGAATAACACTGCATGAGCTCATGGTACCAGACTGAGTAGCAGCAGATACTGCTGGAGGTACTGCTGGCAGTGAAACTGAAGTGGGCTCTGCTTTCATGCCATCGGCTTTTTTCATTTGCAAGACAGGTAACAACTCTTGCTTTGCTGCCTTTCCCAGAGATGAGTTTGTTTATTGAATATCTGGCATTCCAGCTCAGGCCTGAACCGTGTGCTTGTCACTAAAGGCAAGTGGTGCATTCTTGGCTTTGAAGCTTTGTGGGTGATACTGGAGATATCTGATGATGGTACCTTGGAAGCAGTTTATTCACACATCTCTTGGTGGTAGAACTGTGACAATTGCTGGTCCACTTTCAGGTGTCTATGGAGAAGAAAATGAAAACCTCAGGCAAAAAACAATCCTAAATCATTAATTAGTTAAAAGTTCTTGTGGCATTTGGGATCTCCCAGGACTAGAATGTAAGCTCAATTGCTGTTCAGTTAGGTAAAAGTAGAAAACACTGTGAAATTAAGTTCATGGGTAGAGAACAGAATAATATCCTTTGTGGCCGAGATGAGGCTACCTGTCAGTCATGAAGGATTAATATTTAGGGGCTGTATGTCCTTCAGCATTTGGAAACTTGCACATTTTGACCCATTCCAGTTAATTTCAAACCTGATGTGAACACAGTGCATCAGTATGTTGTAGTGGGTGGTGTTGTGTAACAATTCAGATTGTGATTCCATTAAGAATAAAGTAGCAACCAAAACAAGTGGTGGATTTTAATTTTTTTTTCTATTTACTCAGTCTCTGTGTTATCTATCTGCTCTACAGTCCAGCCAACTAAAACAAGTTCATAGTTTAAAGTGAAGGAGGAGAGCATGTTGATGTAGGTGGTGGAAATCTGGCTTACTGGCTAAGCCTTCTCCATGTTGCTTCCTTCCCATTGCCATATAACTTGTTTGAAATCTAAGAACTAATATGTGCTGGAACCCAAATCAGAGCAGTCTACAAGTGGGCAGATAGCACTATGTAGAATTTGATTGTCTAAATGTCATGATTGTTTGAAACCAATTCTTTGAACCCTAAACTACACTTCAAAGGTGGTGTTTCTTTTTGTTTAAATTTGTGAACAAATTATTGATTTTCTCAGAAGCAATTCCATATATGCAAATATTCCATTATTTTGGAAGGACCATTTCATGTACTAAAAGCTGTCAGTAGTGCTGATAGTATCACAGTCTTTGGTGTGTTGGCATATGGTTTATGGTGAACTGTAAGACTGAGATAACCCAATAAAAATATGTGAGGGATCCAAGATGCTTTGAGAGTCTTGCTTAACTGCAATGGTTAAAAAGGCATGGCTGACTTAATGCATGAGTGTTGAAATCTGTGTCTGGAATTATGGAAACAAGTTGAGAAGCACGAACAGAATTGATTGTTGATTATTTTCCTTTGTAAAAGCTGGGAAAATATGTATTGTGCTTTTCTGTGGTCTTTAAAGGCCCACTGTGTCCTTTTTTCTTTTCCTTTTTTTGTTTTCTTTTGTTAACTTATCTTTTAATATGAAGTGTCATTCCCAAAATAAAGTAATGTCCTTGGGCTGGTGGCAACAGCTGGAGTTGCCGAATTCATAAATAATTCAGAGAGGGATAAAGGGTAGGGGAATTTTTTTGTCATTTGAATCTTTATTATGTGCACACATTTCATTTTAGATATGGCATCATTTGAATTCATTCAGTATGATGATTGCACTGACCTGTCATATTTATTTTGATGTCCCTTCGAAGGACCATATGCTCTGTCCTCGGCATGAAAATGATGCAAGTTGCAGACTGAAAGGCAGCTCTGCTCCTGTAGGGATGAAGCCCCTCACTTCCCGTTGTCACGTCAGTGGATGTACAGCTGCACTGCAGTAGAGAAGGTGGAGTTGTTATGTCAGTGCAGTGACTAAGTGGCAGTGTAGTCTAGCAAAAGGTGGAAAAAAGGGCAAAACCCATTTGCATCAAGGTATTGTATGGCATTAAAAACTCAGCTGTCACTGAGGGCCAGTTGGTGTGAGGAGCCTGGCATGTGGAAGGTGGAAAGGATTAAAGCCAGCTAGAAATCTGCCAAGGTGGAGGTGTGCCATGGTAGCTTTAGTGTGGGAATACAATTAATTACTCTGTATGTTGGAAGTGGGGTTGCCATGCACACAACCTCCTGGGGTTGCACGAGAGCTAGAGTGGATATGCAAGGCTCAGAGCTTTTTCTTTGCCCAGTCCATGTCCTCCTTTCCTCTTGAAGCTGCTTGCTTAGTCAGACAAAATCTTGGATAATGTTTTTTTGGGAGCGGAACAGGGGGAGGGAGTGTGCAGTTGTAGTTTGCCTCTTCACTAATTCTGCTGTAACTGTTGCCCCTGGTCCTTCATTTATTTCGTCGGTGTGTTCCTGAGCATGAGTGGTACATTTTCCAGAAGTTAAAAGCTCAAGACCTGCATGATATTGAGTAATGTGTGGTCCCTACTCGCTAAAGTACTGGCTGGTATTAGCAATTCTCAGTTGGTGGGTAACAGGAGTGTTACCAGGATTTTGTTACTGTTACCTTTGTGTGTAATATTAACACCATAGGATTGCAACCACCTCAATATTTTCATGGTGTAAGGTGTAACAGTGAGCAGTGATTTGTGTGAAGTACCTGGTCCACTGTGCTCATGCCAGGGGCAGAAGGAAGCCGATTAAGTGCAGGTTAATGAAATACAGTAACTATAAGCTGTGAATGAGAATGATAACTGTATGCAAAATTGTTTCTTTTCTAGATCCTGCCATCAATGACTGAGCCTCCCTGAAATCTTATCAGTTACTGCCAAGATGAGAAGGATAACAAGAAGGAGGAGTGCTTAAGTGGCTTTAATCACAATTAATTTAATCTGTTTATCAAATGACAGGTTGTTTTTTCCTAAAAACTCGATTGCCATGACAGGATGCTTTTGGAAGTCATCTTTGTAAAATAAAACTGATAATTTTTAGGCTACAAAGAGCTATTGTATTTTTCTGTAGAACCATTATGGTAAACTGCTGGAAAGTCTTTCTTTTTGAGGTAATTTAACTTGCATACTTTATTCATTTATTTGAATGTCTGTTGAATGCCATGTGAAAATTTTCTTGCCAGAGTTCTTTTATTCAATGGAATAGTTATTCTTACAATGCTCAATTTATTATTGTCTAAGTTACTGTTTCCTTATCCTCCTGCAAAAATGTTTCTTTTTAGTAATTCTTAAACAAATAAGGAATGAATGAGTTTTTGTCCCCTTTGTGTTTTGATCAGCACATTTTGCCTTTCAGTGAAAGTGTCTTCAGTTTTTGGAATGACACAACACAAAGAAAGGTGCTTTGGTTTTTGGTTTGTTTGTTGGTTTTTTTTGGTTTTTTTTTTCCCAACAGCACATGTCTTTTGTGCAATGATTTTTTAATATGTACATTGTCAAGATACAATTACTGGAAGGAGAGAGGGAAACTGTTGGGAATGTCATGTTATGCCAAATTAAGAATTATTAGCTCTTACTTTCTGTGCAATCTCTTCAACTAGAACTCGACCTATTGCGTCTGGTGTATACTTTGACTCTAGTGGAACTAATGTGTCCTTGGAGTAGCATTTCAGAGTAACTTCAGATTCATGTTTTTTTCACAAGTCTGCTTTAAACTTCTGGGATTAACTTCAGAGAAGGTGGGAGATACAGGCTCCTTTGTCAGCAGCTGTGCTGGTTAAGGGAAGGAGGCTTTGTGCATGCCTGCTTGCTCATTCTGTCCTGGAGGTTACTGCCCCTGCTAGGGAAGCAAACTGAACTGTTGCCCTGAGCACACCCAGACTTATTTCAGCCAAAGTTAATTGTGTTATCAAATATTGGTTATCCAGCACCCTGGGTCACTTGGATGAAAGGACAGGGCATGCACAGACCAGCTGTGCAGGCGTCATGTCTGGGAAGGGTGGTGTGTTGACAAGAGGGGTGTTGAGGACTGGCCCTGGTGTGTCGCCTTTTCAGCAGGTGCAGTTACATCTCTTGGATGTGGTAAAAATTGGATGTGTTAGAAAGCTGTGCAGATCTGTCACACATAATATTCACATTTCAGGGACATCCTGGATAATGCAGAATAAACCTGTACTGTTTGACTTACTCCTTGTGTGTGCCAGTATGAAGGGAGAGACCTGGTGTGAGTGTGTGTGCATGACAGACACTTACTTCAGGAAAATGTATCTGGTCAAGGTGGGGGAATGATAAAAGTGTTTCCATTATCTAGAGAACACGCTGTTTACTGCACTCATCAAAAAGGCTGCTTCGGGAGAATTGCTTTTGACACATGAGCTGCTTTGAATGGAGAAGGGAGAACACCTCCAGCAGGAGTGGCTGCTGTTGCTTCTCTACAGTGTTGAATCAGTAGATACTGAACTCTGGTGAGGCGTCCAAGCTCTGGATATTCCCTGTGCCAAAATTAGAATGGTATGGATAATCTTTAGTACTCGAAGACATACTGAGGAAAAACTGCACTAAACAGCTCCTTCAGCACAGACCCTTCTTGTGCAAGGCTGTGAACTGTAGGAGCCTTCCTATAGCTGGCTTATAGAAAGAACAAGAGGCTTTCTGATCTGTCAGAAACCTGAGAGCAGCAGCACTGCTTGCATCTGCTCTCAGGGGCACTGCCAGGTGAAAAGAATGCAGCTCAGTCACAGAAAGGACTGAACCTCCAGCTCAGCTCATGTGGCATCCATTAGCTTTTATTTGGCCTTATGATAAAGGATGAGGAAATATGCAGTGGCCATACTGTACATATGGAAGGGAGGAAAATAGCGTGCCAGGTCTGTAAGGAAGGGGCACAGGGGTGCCCCCTTACAGGGGTCTGTAAGGATGCTTTGAAGGCACAGAACTGCTTGCCCTGGCTGTTTATCCTTGGCAGCACTGCCTTGTCACAGGGTCTTCAGATCATGGCCTGCATTGGCTGTTCCTTGAACTGTGGGTCTGAAAAACACTGATGTGAATAGTAATGTGGAGGGATGAGGCAAGACAGTTCCCAGGACTAAGGTTTAAAAAGAGATTTGGGAATGTGTACACAGACTTCACTAATATTTTATAATTGTCTGTAAAAACAAAATAGTTACAATAAGGCATAGTGGGAAAGCTCTTCTGCCATTGCTCTTCTGTCAAGTTCTGAGTTGACTTGGCTCTGTACTGCACTATGTTGAGAAAATGTTGGGCTCCTCAGTCAAACTCTTTCTTACCTTCGTTAGCCTACACTTGCAGTGGAGTGCTTGGTGTGTGCATAGTTCAAGGAGGCAAAGTGCCAGCCACATAGTTTCCAAAATCCTCAGCTTGTCCCGATCCGATCTCTCAGCTCCACAGTGAAGGTGGGTGCAGCTCCAGGTGCTGTGAGAGCTTGCCCTGTTCCAGCAGCCCAGTGTTGAGCCATGGCTGAGCTCTCAGTCCTGGCTTCAGAAGTGATGTGCCTTCTCCGGACTTCTGCACATGTCTCCCCTGACCGTGAACTAAATGCAAACGAGCCTCCACAGCTCTCTGAGACAGCCCATAATTCATATAACTCTTTTTGTCTTAAAATGGACTATTGTAGTAATGAGACTGAGATGTTTAATGAAATGCTTGTGATTGCCAAAGAATCTTTTTACCTGCCTAAGTGGTAATACACAGTTAAACAAGGACTGAAAATAACGCATTACCTAGAGCGCTGTTGTGGATGTTAAACTGATAAATAAAATTTTACATCCAAGCACTTAAAATGATCAAATACTACAATTAAGACTGCCATACTGTTTATGTAGTGCTAAAAAGACAAAAAAAAGAAAAACTTCATGGAAGGTAGAGTTTCTTCTTATAAATATTCCAAATAATAGGTTGGTTTCAAGTAGACTTCCTGGCTCTTCAGTGATTGCTGCATTCAGTCTGAATCTATCAGGAATCCCACTCATAATGGTGTGTTTATTATTATAAACACATGATTTCTATATATGTTCTCCACAACTATGTTGGACAAAACATAGTTTACCTTCTTAACTGGTACGATATGGTTACTTTCTAACTCCTTTAATTTAAGTTCTAACTTGATTGAATAAAAGGTGCATTCCTGAAAATAATCTTTACATCTGTAATAGGACACTTGATTTTATATTACTCTTTTCATACTCCAGACATAGCTCAACATTTTTAAGGCAATATGTGTTGACAGTGTACAGAGATAAAAATCAGTTAATGATGAACTAAGGAGCAAACTTTTAATAAGAGCAATGAATCATTAGAAATTATTAGAAAGGGAATATTAGATTTTTCTATCTTTTGAATGAGGATGAAATATTTTTATAGAGGTATATGCTTGAACAAATGGCTGGGTGTGGTAGAGGAATTCCTCACAGGCTTCTGCGGCTTTTGCAACACATGGGGTCAGACTGGGTCGTCTTAGACATCCTTCTGGTTTGGAAGGGAGTGAGAAATCTCAGTGTGGTAAATATCTTCACAGAATAGCAACTTTAATTGAAGTTAATCAGAGCTATTTAATCTTCTCTTCAAAAAGGATTGGGAGGGGCATTGGTAGTGTTCCTGTCTCCTAATGCCATGCTTTTTTCAAAGATCCTCTTGCCCCTGACTGCTTGCATCTGTAGGGTTTTTCATTGGCTCAGGTGGGTTTCTCTGGTTCATCCGTCCTCCTTCCACCTACATTAATCAAACAGCACATGAGCATCTTTTTTCAGAGCAAATGTCTTCTACAGAGCATCTACTTCTACAAAGTGTAATGTTGCCTTTCTGCTAGAAATAATTACTAGGTTGAAGATAATCTGAGAACATCCTGCTGTGGATAAATTAGGTTTGTTCTCTACTAAGATTAGTTAGCTGGCACCTATTCACTAACATGTTGCAAGAAAATGATTGCAAGTTGATTGTATCCAGTTATCTGCCTTTTTGGTTTTTTTTATACTGGGCTTTTTGTTGCCGTGCTGTCACTGAGGTTGAAATAAATGTGTGCAAGTTGTACTTTTCCAAGTTCCCTACAGCCTGGGAAGATGGTGTTTGCTCTCCTGTGTCATGAAAAGAGTTGTGGGCAAAGGTGTTTGGAGAAGGGGAGAGGTTGTGTCCAGATTTCTGAATCTTGTGCACCTTTGGTTTTGGCTGTGTTCCTCTCTGTGGCAATCAATACATTCCCACCAAAGTCCAAAATGCCAGGTATAATTAGTTCATGTGTTTAAATAGGTGTTGTTATTTTTCAACTTGTATATACAAGCCTGTTTTCATGCAGAAGTCCATATTGACTTGGGAAGAATGCTGTACAAATCAAAAAAAAGCAGAAAAATTATTTAAAGATATGTGCTAGTGTTAAAGATTTTAAAAATAACTGTGGGATCTTTATTTCTTTGTTTACAATTGATTAGGGTTAAAGTTTTAAAAGCTTAATGCTGACTCTAAGTGCTTTACACTCAGTCACTGAGAATTATGGGCTTGGCACTACTCACGTTTTTGTCCTCCAGTATATCCATTATTGTTAGATGCTGAGTAGCCATTGCACATAGATGACTGGTTTTGGGGTATTTTACGTTTTTACATGTTCAGAAAAATACTTCGTTAAAGCAGCTGCTGGGTGAATGGGGTAATTAAATAACTGCAGTGCTTTTATTGAAGCTGACATATGCTTCACATTCCTTAAAACCCAGTATGTGAGCAGAATGTTCCCAGGATTTATTGAAGGCAGACATCTAGAGATACTGGTGAGCTTTTAATAGTAGTAAAGATAACTTCCAAGTTTTATGCTGTTGTATAAATCTGTCTTTAATCTGTCTTTAAGAACAGAGCTGTTACTGCAATTGCTTGTGTTCATATTTTGTCTGTGTGTATGCTTTATGTATGTACTTACACACCTCCACACAAAGGCTTGACCTGAGCACTTTTATTTGACAGTGATTGTATATTCTATTTAGTATTTATTTGGAAAAAAAAATAGAGTTCCAATGCTGACTGAAAATCTTAATTTGCTTGGTACCAAAAGAAATCTGCAGTATATTGTGGGGGTTTTTAATTAAGTTTTTTTTTAAACTGAAATACAACCCTGCTTAGTTTGAATTGCAGCTCTTAGTGTGTGAGTGTGATGGTAGCAAGCAAGGAATCTTACTCAGCTTAAAGTGAGGCTGGGTTTCATTTTAACTAGTATGATGAGTGCAATGTTCCACGTGTGATACTTTTGCAAGTTGTGAAAAAATGGACTAGTTTGTCATCTGTATTTCGTATGATTTCAGAGCAGAATGTTGTCCTTACTGTTAAATTACTTGGCTAAAACTAGCAAACTTTCACCTCTGCATTTTGTAGTGTTTACACCTTAAGCACTTTTCAAGCAATATGTTTGACTTACCATTATTGTGTACTGTAAAATAAAATACAATATTAAAATACATGCTGAAAGAACATTATTCATCAGCTATGAATAACCATGTGGAAAAATGATTTTCAAAATTTTAGGCTTTTTTGCTAAATTCTTCCCAGTTGATTTTGTATTATCTTTAATGTGGGACTTGAAAAAGAGGTTAGTTTCCCTTACCAGGATACATAAGGTGCTCTTGTATGCCGGTGTTCTAAACTGCTAGGACTTTGTAAATGGAAAATACACTTTATAATTTTATCACTGTGTTAGGTATGCAGTACAAGGTAGTTTTATGCCTAGTTGTCTTCATGAGTAGGTTAGGTATTTTTAACTGTCTTTGTAGTCCAATAAACTCATTTTATGGACAAATCTTTTCATATTGGGTTCTGCAAGTTGAAGACAAAAACATTTCTAAACTGCTCATGTGTCTTAATATTGTGAGTCAATTCCCATGTGTTAAAGTGTAAACTATGAACTAATCCATAGGAGTTTATGCAGCAGAAAGTCATTTAATTAACACTTTTAATTTCAGCTATGAAAAAGGCTGAAAATGAGGTCTTGAGAATGGGGAGAGGCTTTGTTTTTCATTGCTGAAGTCTCCCTGCACTGTAAGTCTGCTGATGCCCGTGGTACGTAGACCATCTCCTGCCTGCTAATTAGGCCTTTCCAGTATGCTCTCTAGAAATGTGCTGGAGAAGTTTTTTCAAAAAACCACCACGCCATCATAAATAAGGGAACGGTACAGTATGTAACTATTATACACCACTCATTTGGCAGACTATAATTTAATAGAACAACAATGATCAGACCAGTATATCAGTTAATTTTCAAAACATTTTATTCCACGCAAATTAGCTCAGGTCCTGGAGGGCAAAATGACAAGAGGTTACTCGTACACTATGTATTTAATTAATTGAAAAATGCTCAAATTGCTTTTACAGTTGTTATTGAAAAGTAGAATCAGTGTTGCCAGTGCTCAACCATAATTAGAACCCAGGGGAATTAAATATTTAGCATTAGTAATGTAACAGCACTTAGGACACAAATTTCTATTTTTGTAATGAAAGCAATACAGTGTAAGTGCAAATGGCTGAAACGACAGCTGTGACAAGCAAACCAGCCTGGGATATTTCAATAAGACACCTCGTTGGACAGCAAGTCTTACTGCATTACTCGTTTTTAAGAGTCTAAATCCCAATAGCCAGGCATTACACCCAGTATTTAGGTTTCTAATTGCTCACAGGATGAACGGTGGGGCAAATGTCAGCCGTCGGCGTGGGGAGCACACGGCGCTCCCCGAGCAGCGCAGCAGGGCTGGGTGCCTTTGGCCGTGCGGGCAGGGCTGGGGCACATCCCAGGGCAGCCCAGGGGGGAAACGAGACCTTGTTTGTTTTAAGTTTAATTACATTTTAAGCATAAGTGCTTTCAGTGATACAACATGAAAAGTCGGATATTGGGCTCTAATGAGCTGTAGTGGTAGATGGCTGGAGACCCTGAGGGATTCGTTCACTAAATTAACTGGATAACAGTACTTGGTTTGGGCACGGTAGGATGGCTTAAAATCTCCCTTTCCGAGCTGTCTCTCATTCCTGTTTTCATTCTAGGCAGTGTAGTGACTTCCACAGTCGCCTACTACGACTGTTCAGCTTGTCACAAGTATTACATTACCAACTAATAATTAATAAAGCATATTTGAGTTCATTTTTCTTCTGTTTTGCTGGGGTTTTTTTCCCCTGGAATGGCAGGGGAAGGAGGAAATCTTGAAGGCACTTGAGTATCTTCTGAATAGGAAAAAAAAAGCTGTATTTGGGCAAGACATGCTTTGGCCTTCTTAAAGCACTGATTTGTTTCCCAGAAATAGGACAATCAGGCAGAGGGATGGAATACTTGTTTTTAGGATGCTTTTGTTCCAGTTGGCACCTGCTTGCAGGATAGAGTTCATGTTCGAGCTGAACACGTAGCAAGGACATGCAGCCTAGATGGCAGTGGCCCAGGACAGCCTGTTTCTTGGGAGAAGCAAGCAGGGACTGCACAGTGCCACACGCAGCACAGGCAGCAGTGCCCCAGCTGCCGCTCTCCTGCTTTGCAGCCACTTCTTTCTGCTGCAGGTCACTCTGTAGAGAAAGTTTATTTTTGCTCCCTCCCTCCAAAAAAACCCAGCAAACAAACGATTTTGCATGACACCAAAACTTGGCAAACAGCATCTCTGTCTCTGGTTCTGAAATTTAAGTCTATATCCTGCGATGTTTCAAATAATAGTTACAGAACAAAGGGCCCCAGGGGTGAAGCTGAGCCAGCAGAGATGCTGGAGCTTCTGCCATCAGCCCTGCCTAGCCCTGAGCCACCCCACAGGTGCAAACAATCATTCCCAGCACACCTGCCCACAATCTGGGGGTATAAAATGGTGTCTGGCAGCACACCTTGGGTTCATTCCACAGGGGAAGCTTGTGAGCAAAGGACTTCCCTAGGTTGTTTCAAAAGTGAAGTGCTCTTTCTTCAGCCTGGCTTTCTGAAATAATTTTGACCCTTTAGCTAAAGGTTCCTCTCAGTGTCTGGTTTTAGTTGAAGCTGCTGAACTTCAGTGAAGTTACACCAATGGAGCAGTGTAATGAGGAGTGACCTGTTGGGTACCTGGCTTCTGTCACCAAAACCTGTGGGACTTGTTCAGGTGAGTGCAAAATGATTATGGCCAAGGATGGGGTCATGAAGGCAGACCTCTCTTGCTGCTGACCTGCTGGGGCACTGTAATGATCCCAAGGATCAGGAGCTTCAGTTTTGTGTGTTTCCTGAGCAGCTGAAAAATTCTTAGTAAATTAGCTTTTCTCTAACTGGTTTATGAATTTGGGCTCAAAATGTAGGAAGGACCATTTTTTGAGGACAATGAAACCTTGTGGGGTATCTCTGAGCTTCCCTGGGTGCTTGCATCCCACCTACTTTGCTCCAGCTCCCCTTTGTGCTCTGTGTGTGATGTACAGAATTAAGGTACCCAAGGGTTTGATGAAACTGAATTACTGTTGTGTGTAAATAATCCTCATCAGCTCTCACTTTTGTAAATAGAATTGTGGCATTTTCCTGCTCTGCCTCCCTTTGATGCAATTAGAAGGGCTGGGAATAGAGCTGGGGTCCTGCCAGCAGCCCTGACTCGCAGCAGGATGAGCTGCACCTGGACTGAGCTTTCTGTCCTGGCATCTAAAAGCTGTGCCAAGCCTCTCCTGTGGATGAGCCAAGAGCTGCACTGACATGACAGTAGCACTGCTGCTGACTGTTGTGTCAGTGATCTGGGGTCTAAGAAGTCTCTATTCTGGCCTGGGATGAGATTTTTTTTTCTTCAAAGTATGTTTCTGCAAAGCTTCTCTTTCCTAAGGTTTTTGAGGCCTGGGTCTTGTCTGTCATTGCCAGGATCAGTTCCTGTAAGTCCTGCAGCAGTTGGTCTCTCTCTCCCTGAGGATGGGGAAGGAGGGGGGCTGTGGGCTTTAGTTGCCTTGAGATTGGCAGCTGGAAAGGCGTTTCTCCCTTCTGCTGTATTTTTATTCTTGGGCATCCCTTCTTCCAGTCTCTGTACCCCTGTGCTGTAAAGCACACAAAAGGAGTCTCAGACCTTTGCTGGTTTCTCATCCTTTGAGGATAAAATGCTCCTTTTGGCTCCAAAATCCACCAGCATTGCCTCTTCAGAGGCATGTTACAAGCTACTCCATCATCAACTTCTACCTTAGAAAATAGACTAAAAATACGAACTTTAGAGAAGGTTTGTCCTGCCAAAGGCCATTAAAGTTACTTCTAAGGCTCTCTGTAGCTTTGGCTGATGCCTGCTGGGTATGACAGTGTGCTCTGAGCTCTCTGACAGGCAGGAAAGAGGTAGCCAGGCAGAGATTAAACAGAAGTTTTCTCTGGGACCTTCTTCCAGTCCAGCTTTGGCCATTCTGACAGCCCCTGATGCCCAAGGCAGGGTTTAGTTGTAGCACATTTCATTACATTTCACCAATTAAGATAATTTTTTCAGGAAATAAAATTGTTCATAATATGGTTTTTATGATGAACTCAGACTAACAGTGCTTATACCCCCCTTTAAAGCAGCTGTAAGTCCCAGAGGGAAATGTGTGGTATTGGTTATAGCCAAGATTTTTGAAGAAACCTAACTGACTGAACATTTAGCATGGTACTGATGGATGTTTCTGTTGTTTAAACAAGTGAACCTAGTGTGAAAAATCAGATTTACCTGCAAAAATATCCCGACACTGCTGCAAGTTTTCCTGTAGCCCCGACTGAATGACTCTCTGATTACTTGTTGTCTTTACCAAGGTATTGTATTGTCTGGCATTTCAGAGATGCTCTTCCCTTCAGCTCCACAGGTAATGGAGCAGTTCTCTGTTGATGCTATGCTAGGAGAAGGCAAATGACCTGAAATTAAAGTATGACTGTGTACAGGAGTCCTTCTTGTTTCTCTTTACATTGTTGCTTCTGCTGATGCTCTTCTTTCTTATTGTCTAGATTGAAAAGCAAGTAGCTGAACAAGAGAGTTTCTCTACATTTCTGTTTAAAACTGTGTTGAGTCAGGGTTAACTTCTGTCCCTTTTAGATATTGCCTCATTTCTTAATGGACTAAACTTCTATAACTACTCTCAGAAAAAATCTGCTTTGCTTTTTGTGACTTGTTGCTCATATCCCCTGTTGTATTTATATTATTGAAATTATATTTTATACACACACCCTGCAGCCCTGCAGTGTTTTAGATCTCTGAGTATCTCCTAAGGCTTTCATTGTGTGTCTCTTTTGTTGTTTGCCCTTTTTTTTTTTTTTTTTAATGGGGGGGGGTTTCTTTTTGTTGGGGTGTTTGGGCTTTTTTTTTTTTTTTAAATAATTCCATCCTCCAGTAGTTGCAAGTGGTGTTAGAGCCACCCTGCCACTGTTATGTGAATTTTCAAGTCATCCTCAAGCTTTCTTCAGTTTTTAGGACCCAATTCTGAGGCTGCTGCCTGGTTTCCTACAAATGTCCATGAGCCTGCAGTGCCATGGGGATGGGAGCTGCCAGGTGTCCTGCTTGCAGCAATGACCCTTCCAGTGCTGTGGCAGTGGCAGCTCATCTAACAGTGCTTGCAGGCTGAGACTCAGGGGCTTTGCTACTGCTTTGTTATAAATACAGAAGCTAAGTCCCCAAAATGACTCAAAAACTTTGGTCCAGCTGCTCAAAAATCTCTGAAATTGGGTTCCTGCTGCGCTGTGTTGCTGACCTGCATGTTCCCAGAGAGCTGGAAAAGTTCAACTCGTGCTGCTGACCTGGGCCACGTTAAAGGAGCGAGGGGCAGGATTTGGGTCTCAGCTGTGGGGGTGGAAGCAGAGTTCTGAGGCTCTCAGTGTTACACTCCCATTTGTGTGCGTGACAATGAAATGGATTGGTTAATGAGTGCCTGAGCATCTGTTCAGCCTCTGGTTGATGCTTTGCCAAGGTTCGAGTTCCCTGAGGAGGATTAACCACCTGGTCTGGTTTTCATGATACAGTGACAAAGGGGACACCCACCTTTCGTTTTACTGTTGAGGATGGCCAAATGCACAGGGTCCCTGGGAGGTCTGTGAGTTTGATGTCTTTTTGTAATTTAACAATTACTTTTGTAATTGTTACAATTTAGGTTACAGCAGAGCCTGCAACCACTGTGTGTTTTTGTAGGAAGAGTGACATCTACTCACCCAGTGTCTCACAGTCTTGCCCAATAGACTTATTTATTTTCCTTTTTCTCAAAAGGCACGCAGCTCTTTTCACACAATTATCTCTCTTGCTGTATAATATATATAATCAATATACACCATAGGGCAACAAGAAGTGGTGATAAAAAGAGGTTTAAAGAGAAAAATGAGCATTTCATAGCCTGAACTTACAATTAGGCTTTCCAAAGTGTCTAGATTTTCCTGCATGGACAGCATTATGACTTGATGAAAGGCCTGCACTAAAAGGCTTAAATTTATGTGTGGTATTATTGCTTTACGATGAGCTTGATTTAGTAGGGGTTTGACCCATCAGACACAATACAGCAAAGGAACTTAGCATGCTTGATAGACAGAAACATTACACATTTGTTGCTGAACTTGGAAAAAGTTGAAATCATGTAACCAGCTTGGATTAAGGCAATGAAATGGATGAAGTCTTGGCAAACTGCAAGGAGGTCTTGGCTGGACTTTTTCATCCAGGTTATCTGCTGAAGCCTTGCAGAATCACTTTCTGATGTTGCTTTGTTTTGGGGCTGGGGAAAGGAAGGAGGTGTGGGGTTTTTTTAACCCGTGGCTTGTTGGATAGGTATAAACCCTGCAGTGAGCTCCGTGGAAAAGTGAAGCTGGAGCATCTGGATACATGTGCTGAGCTCTCTGGAGGAGAAAAGTCTGAATTAGGATAAGATACCTTCAGCTGGGCTGCATTTATAACCCTGATGCTGCAGCACCCTGTGCCTGGGGGAACTGGGGAAGCTGCAGGTGCCACCATGAGGGGGGATGGCTGAGGCAGGACAGTGCTACAAGGAGACCTGCCCCTCCTTGCCCCTGGCCATTGTGCAAACACCGTGGATGTAGCCTGCTGGCAGGCAGGTGGGAAAGTATGGGAAGGAATTTCAGAGCCCTGTCTGCTGGATTTGGCAGTGCTTTAGGTGCCCGTGGGGGAAAGGAGACAATATGGCCATTTGGGCTGATGATCCAGCTAAGGGTTCAGCTTTGAGCAGCTCACAAGTAATCCTGGAATGGTTTGGGTTGGAAGACACCTCAAAGACCATCTAGTTCTGACTCCCCTGCCCATGGGCACCTGCTATGTATTTCCTCACATCTAATTTTACCCTGCCCTCTGTCAGTTTGAGGCCATTCCCTCTTGTCTGATCACTCCATGCTCTGGCCTACAGTCCCTCTCCAGCCCTCTTGGAGCCCCTTTAGGTACTGGAAGGTGCTATAAGGCTCCTGAAGCACTGTCTCTGCTCCAGTCTGAGAAGCCACAGCTCCCATACAGGCCTGCTCCACCCCTCTGCTCACCTTCATCACCCTCATCTGGACTCACTCCAACAAGTCCACATCCTTCTTATGCTGTGGGTCTCAGAGCTGGGCACAGTGCTTTGGGTGGGGTCTCATGAGAACACATAGAAGGAGAGAGAATTTTCTTGGATCCTCCCTTGGGAATTTCCTGCACTTAGGTGTCCCCAGTGCCATTAGATGTGTTGCTGCAACCTGCCATTTGTACACAGTCTGCGTGCGAAGGACATTTACAGCCTGTGTTGCCAAATCCAATGCTTGCCCTTCCTGGACTGACTAAAGTTATTTGTAGTCACAGGGTCTGGTCCCACATTGTATTTGGCTTTATGTAGTCAGTGTTGTTTAGGCAGAAGAAAAGTTGATGTTTTCTGGCAGCAGACACCAGCAGCACAGGATGTTCTGCAATTCTGAGCTTTAGTTTCTGAACTTTCTTGCCATTGAACAGTGATTTTATTTTTTTTTTAAAGTAAAATAATGATTGAATGGGTAATCAGTGAAATATGACCAAGAACAACATGTTAAAAAATAATTCTAGGTCTCACAGTTGGTCTTGTTTCACTGTTTCCTCTCCTTACAGTCCCCAAAGAAAGACTCACCTCTGCAGGAGCTTGCACATGGTAGAGCAGGCAATAAATGCTTCTCCAGCAAAGGCTTGCTTTGCTGCAAGGCTTGGGACTTGTGGCTTGGGACTAAGGAGTGTGACAAAACTTGAGTAAAAGGTGGTGGAAAATAATGAATAGGGACTGTTTTTAAGTCCAAGCAGACAACCAAGTAGCATCATGTAAATTGTGTTCCCTTCGTTTCCTTTCCAGTGAAAACTCTTGTTGGAAAAGGCATTCTTTCAGGTTTCTAAAACCTTGTACAAGACCAAACATCTGAAGCCCAAACCTTTCAGCTGGGTGTAACAGGACCCACACTGCTCAGTGGGGTTTAGTTCTGCAGCTGGGTCCCTGAGATTCTTGAGATCAGTTTACTGGGGCTGGTTTTGGCAGATTGTACCAGTCTCCCAGTATGTCTTTTACATATTGCAAACCCATTCATTGTTCATTTGATATTCACCAGCATCAGCTCAAATCCACTTTGTGAGTAGTTCTGAATTTCTGCACGTGTTTTAAATATATTGGGTTTGTCAGGAGTGAGAATAAGCAGCACTGGGGGGTTTTTCCTTCTGATTTTGCAACTTTTTTCCACTGGTTTGCTTGCTCTAGCAGATCACAAATAGATTTCTGTGCTTTCAAACTGAAATCTAAGTCTAAACTGGCCTTTCCTAGGTAATGGATAGTTTAATGAAACTAGATGAATGAAAGCATTTCTAATTAAATGTGGCAAGAATAGTAAATAAAAGTTGTGTAGAATAACACATAAAATAACACACTTGGCTGTGTGCATGCAGTCACAGAGGCAGCTAACAGATGATCTTTTTCACTTAACGTTATGTGGATTTCCTTTACTTCTTTAGTCAATTCTGTTATTGACCAATTTGTCCCAGCTCCCAGTGTGTGAACCCACCTGCTCCTGGTGAGGGCTGGGGTGGGTGTGCTGGGAAAGCTCATGGGATCCTTGTTGGCTGCTCTGTCTGCCTTCCACTGCCTGAGCCTTTTCATCTTTGTGAGTGTACAAAGGGGAAAAAAAATCCTATCTTGTTAAAGGCTGAGCTTGTCTGCTGGAAAAATGCCCGTTTGCAGGTGAGAAATTGTCTGTCTCAGGACAAGGGAACTAATTGTTTGGCTCTAAGCACTCTGAGCAATCTGGGCTCTGCCGCTTCCTCTGGGAGATTACGTTGCTCAATACATCAGAGTACCAGGAAGTTGGGTTCTTGCCCTGGGTATTCAGTTTAAAATTTTCTTTAATTTAATCTCATTACTGAAGCTGGCGAGAAAAACAAAATATTTTTCAGAACAGGGGTTTTCTGTTTTCTCAGCAGCCTGAAACCCTGCAGGTCTCCTGGGAAATTGTGTGCAGGTGACAGCCAGGTTATAAAGGTTCTGATGGACCTTCTTCCAGTTCCCTACAGAGTCCTCATCAGTTTGGCCTTCAGGAGTCCTGACTGGTTTCTGTAGGGTGTTGTAACACGTATGACACATTTACATGTAATTACTTTGACCTTTCTAAGCCTAGTAAAACTTTGTCATGGAAGAAAGCATGTAAAAATGTGAATCCTTCTAAAATATGAGTAATTAGGGGGAGATGGGAAGTGTATGTGTTAGAGGTTGTGTCTCAAACACCTGGTGACTCAAGCAGCAGCCGTTGTGTGGCTGAGGTGGAGATGAGGAATGGTCTCACACCAAAGCTCGTGACTTGGAGACAGAGTACATGAGTTTTGCTGTGCCTTACACAGATTTATTTGGTGACCCTGTACAAATCACTTAACCTCCTTCTGCCCACAGTCCACACAAGAAGGATGGTGTTTCCCCTATCTCACAGAAGTGCTGGACACTTAATTCATTAGTGCTTATAAAGTGTTCTCAGGTCTTTTAGAGGAAAATGCTGCATGTCTGTGAAGACTTAACGTTGATTCATGTGCAGCTTCTGAGGTGTGGGCCTTGGCTCCCCAGTGCCAGGATGAAGACTGTGGCTGATGAGTTCATTTTTATCATGAACCTAAATCTTCTCTGTGCTATTCCAGGGCTTGCATAAAAGAAATTCCCAAAGAATAGTGAAAATAAATATTGAAATATTTCTATTTTATGATGCATTGTGTCTGTTTACTTTAAAAATATAAACTTTAAAAGTATAAAATACATACTTCAGAAGTATAAAGGCTTCCCAATGGCTTTTGAAAGTGTCTGGACCCCAGCTGCTGAGCCCTGTGCTGATTTTGAAGGAAATCAAGTGAGATGCTGAGAAAATAAAGGTTGTTTTTAAATTTTAAATCTGTGCTTTATCTTCTTATGTTTTCTGGCTAAATTTAGAATTGTTCTGCAATTAAAAAAAAGCATCACAGATATTCAGATAAATGTTCTCCTATTTGGCATGGTGGGACATGTCATTTTCCATTGGCTTCATGTCATAGGCCAGTGTAATATGTCATAAGTACTTTATTGCACTGGCATCAGCACATAAATGAGATGAGACGGGTTGCAAATCAAATTTACCATACCTACCTTTAATATATACTAAACAAGCTAGCAGCATAGATCTGTCTAGCACATAGTGTAGCTGCAGCAGCAAAGATCTGGCCTCAGATGTTGTGACGGGTTATGAGGGACAGGCAGCTAAAGAGTTACCTGTTCCTGTGTGCCTTGCAATATCCTTTATTATCTACAATTAGAATTCTGTTTCAGTTCAGAGAGAAATGCTGAAAAAGGCAGCCTGATGCAGATTTGGACAAGACAGGGCAGAGGTAGAAGTGCATTTGATAACAGTCCCTTGTTGCCTTTTTCTTTGTCAAGGCTATAACTTCTCCTCTTCAGCCACACAAAGTATGGCAGACCTGCCCTCTTCCAATGTCTTGGCTTCAGTCCATGTTTCTAGGAGGAACTCCTCATCTCTACCAGTAATGCCTTGGAAGAGAATAGGTTTCAACCATTATCAGATTAATTTGAAACCTTGAAAGTAAAAATGAAGAGCTGTTAGCTTCCCGTGGAGATCAATATCTGCTCACTGGAAGTCAGGGTAGGCAGGGAAAAGTGCCCTCTGCTTCAAACTCTGAATTGCTGCTGTTTGCTGCAGGGTGAGCTTGGGTAGCTCTATGTAAAGACATCATTCAGTCATGCTTATTTGGAAGACTTGCTGTTAAGGAATAGCAGTGAAGCCAAAATAATTCATCCCACAATTAAATATATTAGCATTTATTTCAGCAACCCAGTTTAATCTTGATTTACAATAAAGCTTCATATCTAATTATAATAATTAAGTAATTTGGTAATTATAGGTTGAAATACATTTGTAATAGGAATGTTATAAACTGTTTTGGGTGGCTGAGATTGCTATAACATTTCTTTTGGGATGGAAAAGGAGAGGCACATCACTTGTGCAAGGGTGAAATACATGGATTATTCTCTATAGAAATTCTGAGCTCAAGACAGAGAGAGCTATACAAATGCTATCTATACCTTGAAAATACTAATTTCTAAACATTGAGATGTGATTCTTTGAAATTAAAAAAAAATCTTCTAAAAATATGATAATCTGGGGCTCTTGTGTTAGCAGCATTCAGAGGAAGAAAAATTACACAGAATACTGAGAAGCCTTAGATTGGGTAGAAAGGGATAAGGTGGAGGAGGGAGAGAGGGAAGGGGTCAAAAGGAAGGTGATTCCATGGCCACTAGGAAAATATGTTCTCAGGGTAGAAATTTTGCTATCCTGGCACAACTGCTGAAGCTGGGAAGGATGTTTTTACAGGAGATGACTGCACAGCCTTCCTTAACTTGGCCTTGGGCTTCCATTGTAATGCAATCCCATGGGTATGGAAATCTCACGGTAGTGCTACTGTCTTGAACATGAAATCTAAGACAATGATGCTATGAACAAGTAGATAAAAGGGACACACAATTTATTTGCTTCTTGCTTCAAGAGGGAGAATTTCAGCCTCTGGTTACTACACCAGGGCTGCTGGTGGCTGTCTGGCTGCAGTGAGTTCCCCTTCATCTCCTATAGAGTGAATGCTGCTGACTGGGGATCTTAGCAGTTTGTCACTGCAGGAAAGCTTTGAGACATCCTTTTTTTTTTTTTCCCCTTAATAAAATAGATATTATCAGACTTCTGGTGTATGTGCTATTCTACCTTTGCTGGATTTTCACAAGCATGTGTCCATGCAAACTGTGAGTTGGTAAAGTTCTCTCAGCATTTCAGCAGGTTGTGCCTATAAAATAGTCAGCGACATGGTTGGCAAACCCAAAACAGAGGAAGGTGCTTAGACCCACTTCTGTCAGGGGAGGGAGGGTGTAGGTGTGTGCCCTGGGATGGGCTCTCAGCTGTGGGACAGGGCAGGGAGGGGTAGTCAAAGGAGGGCAGAGCTCAGCTGGAGGTGGGACAGAGGTGTGTGAGAGAGGAGGGAAGAAAAGGTGCCTGTGGCAAGGCTCTCGAGTTGAACACGGGGTTGTGGTGAGAGGGGAAACAGGGTGTGTTTGATTCCCTTGAGAAAATGCTTTTTTTTTTTTCAATGTTTCTTTTGTCTGACAAGTCAGGTCATGTATGTTGATACTCAGGTGTAAGAAGCTTGTCTGCTTGTGTTGATCTTGGAAGGATCTGACCTTTGAGAGTGAAGGCAAACAGTGTCTTGACTGGAAAAATGGAACCCTGTTTTCATTTTTACCCTGTTTCTCCATTGTTTTTTCCCTTCCCCACATAAGTGCCTCCTCCTTATTCCTCTCTTGCTCCACTGTGCACAGTCAGACACTGGGGTTTAAGGTAGCTGTTTAAAAGCAAAAGTGGTTTTAGTTTGTTTATTTTTGGTAAGCATGATGTGTTGAGAAATGGAAAGCATAAATAGAAATGTCCAAACGTGCACCTCTTCTTTATCCCAGTGTTACCAACAATAGGGAAATAACTATTTTGGGAGGCATAAGAGAATGAAAACACTTTCAGCTGCTCCCCAGGCTGCAGTCTCACCCATCTGCTGTCAGCCTCATCCCAATCAGACAAGGTTCCTTAGTCATTTGGATGGGACAGGGAGACAGACTTCATCTTTTCCAATTAGGTTTGGTACTCGAAAAAGGTTCTTTTCCCAGAGGTCAGCCAGCACTGGAAGTGGCTCCCTAGGGAAGTGGTCACAGGTTACCGAGCCTGACAGAGTTCAAGAAAGTTTGTACATTGATCTCAGTCACATGGTGTGACTCCTGGGGTTGGTCCTGTGCAGGGCCAGGAGTTGGAATCAATGATCCTTGTGGGTCCCTTCCAACTCATTATATTCTGTGACGCTGTAATTAGTCCGTGGACTCCCCTCTAGTAGTAGTTTTTGCTCAACCACTTTTCCTTCAACATCGATGCTGCATTTAATATGATGTCATTTGTTTTCTGTGAAGCAGTCATGTGGCAGCAGTGGAACTCAGACACCACCCTCTGTCTGGAGGCAAGTGTGAGGATCTGCCCCCCTGGCTGCCTTGGTGGGGAAGCAAAGCAGCTGCAGGTGAGGATTTGTGCATCTGTCCCCCTGGCTGCCTTGCTGGGGGAGCAAAGCAGCTGCAGGTGAGGATTTGTGCATCTGCCCCCCTGGCTGCCTTGCTGGGGAAGCAAAGCAGCTGCAGGTGAGGATTTGTGCATCTGCCCCCCTGGCTGCCTTGCTGGGGAAGCAAAGCAGCTGCAGGTGAGGATTTGTGCATCTGCCCCCCCTGGCTGCCTTGCTGGGGAAGCAAAGCAGCTGCAGGTGAGGGTCTGTGCAGCACAGAAGCAGGGGCAAGGCCAGGTGCTGGGTATTAAAGTGAGGTGCTGTGTAGCACTGTTGTTTCTCATCAGGCTACAGGATGGTTAGTCAGGATTGAGAAGGAGCTCCCAACACAAAGTCTCTTGGAAACAGTGACATGGAACCACTGGCAGCAATCTGTTATGGGTGAGGGCCTGGGAATGGTATGAATAGCAGTTCAAGGAGATGCTCAATGCAAAATTTAATCAGCTTAGATGGATTTGTTACTGGAGATAGCAGGAAAGGTAGGCCTTTGCAAGGTTTTATTTGTTCTTGGGTGTGAGTGGGTGTTCCAAGTTCCTCCTTTTTTGTTTGACTTCAGCTTGAGTGTTTGGCTCCTTTTGTTTTTGAGTAACTAGAGTGTTTGGAAGCTTAGGGTGGATAGAGAGAGATAGACTACAGCTGGTAATAATAGTAGAGCCTTTTATGCTGTCAATTTAACAGTTGTAAAACAATTAGGGAGAATTATGTTAATAACAGGCTTTGTTCACACTTTCCTTGCCCAGTTTTCCTTTTTTTTTTTTTTTTTTGGTGATGTGCCTTTCCTAGCATGCGCTGAGAGCACATAAACAGTGGAGCTCTGTGTGTTTGTATTGTGTATGGTCAGTGTTATCCATTAAACCATGGCTGGATGTAGATCTTCTAAAATTTTCACAAATCAATTTTCCAGAGCTTTGGCCATTGCATTTTAATGTGGCTGCTCCTAAACAAACAAAATCATGTTTTCAGGAAGCTAAGACAGGATAAGAAGTGATTTGTATGGGAAATGGTGGCTGATTTGCTCGGGCTGCTGCAGCTGTTTCCCTCTGTGGTAGGAACAAAACCCCTTCAAATCAATCGGATCCATGCTGGCTGAACCCTGCTGCCCACGCCGAGGGCAGCCCCTGCTCTGGTGGGAAAGCAGCCGTGCCAAGCAGCCTGACCCACGCTGACATGCTGCTTTGTCTTGCTTGGCTCCTCCCAGTCCTGGACTGTGGATTAGTGCTCTCCTTTAGGACTGAGACTAATCTGGATGATGTCTCTCTTGCAGACAAGCAGCCCACGTGAAGGGCATCTCTTGCTGCCCTCCCATACCACATCAGAGTGTGGTTTGCCTTCGCTTCTCTCCCTTCCCTCACCCAAGGCTCCTTCAGCCTTGCCACCTTCTTCCCAGCCCAGACAGCCCCACCTGTGCTCAAGACTCTTCCTGGTATTGATGACATGGAAAGGGCTTAGCACTATACAGTGATCTGAAATGAAGTAAATACTTTTCTATCTTTTTCAGTCAAAAACCAGAATGATTACACTGAAATCAAGAGCATCATAAATGAATTTTTTCACCTGAGTCCCAAGGGAGGGAATAGATATGGAAATCTTGAAGCTTATTCTTTCCTCTCTATAAAACAACATGTACATGTAGATGATCCTTTAAGAAAGGCTTCCCAAACTCCATTTACCTTGACAGCTGTCACTTGGCACTTGTAGCTGTCATGGCAGTGTGTAGTTTTTTCATGAATTACCAGCACTAGTGGGTTTTTTTTTCTCTTTATCTGCCATCAGCCGGGCCTTTCATAAAAGCTTCTGGCACCTCGTTGGGGAGATCAGTGCCATTGAATCACACCCACCTCTGGGGCAACCCTGTTTACTGAAGTGCCTTTTCCTGTAAATATTACAGGCAGTGCTCGTGGAAGGGGATGTGTGGGAGTGGAATGGCTTCACCTTGTAACAGTGAGCTGGGGTGGCAGCTCTGCCTTGACTGATAGTCCGCGAGTCCTCGTGTTCCAGTTACTTTGCTAAGTAACATGTAGACATCCCACTCTGAAGGCTTGTGTATGATGGTTAATTAGACAACATTTAATTTGGCTTAACATTTGTGTCAGTTTTGTGGAAGTGAGCCTCCATAATTAGGGAATACAGATCAGATTTCTGTCAGACTTATAACCTCTCACTCTAATTTAATGCTCGCTCCTCTGGTGCCGTGTCACACTGGGTGTGCAGGATTACCCCTCCCCACCCCATCTTTTCTGCTTGACTAGTAAGAAAGTTGCCCATTTAACACAACTGACAGCAAATGGGATTGTTCATGGAGATGTAAGGGCAGGAACTGAGCTGGACCTGTTTCTGAGAAGTTGAGCAAGTCCTGCAATTTTTCTGTTGGTTTTCTGAAACTGTTGGAAGTGTTTGGTCATCTGCAGCATTCTCAGGAAATACTGGATAGAGTGTCTGAGTTCAATTTGTGGGTCAAGATATGATGTAATTGCAAGTTGTACCATGAAAATATGTTAACAGTAACACAGTGGTACCCGGTGTTCAGATTTTGATCAACACAGCTGCTTTTTGCCCAGTAACCTTGATGCTGAGCAGCACATACAAAGGAGTGAGCATATATACCTTGTGAATTCACTGTTATGAAAGGTTACTTCTTATATTATAGTGGTGCTCCTTCAGGATGATTTTTGTGTGCAAAAACCATTTACTGTGGTTTCCGAAGACCTGAACTTTCCCCAAATGCAGATATCAATTTTGGGCTTTAAGTGAGCAGTGATCATCTTGGCTTCACCGGGGTGTAAATGGTTGGTGGTAAATCTGCTACAAAGATTTATTAAGTGAAACTCGAGACTTACATGTGGTCATTCTTGTCTTATCTGTAAATCCTTGAGACCATGCTTTGCATGGAAATCAACATTATGTCATTTTAGTCACAGAACATTTCCCTTTTGTAGTAAATTATGTCATGTGTCATTTGGAAAGTGATACTCTGCCAATTTTTTTTTTTTGGGGGGGGTGAGTAGTGGGTGGGAAGTAATGTCAAGTTATTTTTTTTTTTTGGAGACCAGAGTCAAAACAATTACAATAATAATTTTAAATGAAATAATTTATCTTTATAATGCACTGTTGTCTAGCAGGGTTGCAAAGCATACATATGTGGATAGCACTGAAAAGAAGGGGTTGTATATTCTCACATGTCCAGCAGTAAATGCTTGCAGGCTGAAAAGATGTGTGCTGCATGCTCTAGATGACAATCCTCCCAATGCTGAAACTTGGGATTTAGCAGGAGATGGAATATCACATATGTGGGAAAGGAAGGAGTTCAGCAACACTGCCCTGAGCTTAAGTTACTTGGATGTGTAATGCGCTGTATTTTGTGTATAAACACATTGCTATAAGAGGAGTTTAACTGCAGTGCCAGTTCCTCTCTGGCATCCCTCCTGGAGAGTCGTACTCAGCTCCCTGATGGGTTCCAGAGCTCAGTGTGCTGCTGGGAGCAGTAGCCTGCACCAGGTGTTTGGGAGCGGGGAGGAAACCCCACCATGCTCCGACTTGGGAGAGTAGTCTGAGTCTGGTGGTAGCAGTGAGTGCACCCAAAAAACACTCTTCCACACTTCTTCTCACAAGTCTTGCTGAGACTTGTTTATGCAGAATGTGTGCAGGTGTCTTTTTGCGTGCATGAAGGATTTCTCTGTGGAAATAGAAGAATGCTGCTGTATGATTTTTGCTTTGCAGAATCCTTCCCTGGGAAAGTTACTATAGAGGCTTTAAAATGTTACAGTCTCTGCATCATACATGCTTAGGATCCCTCATGTATCAAACACAGTTCATGGCAGAGCTAAGGAAGTCAGTGTCCTATTGAAAGGGCCTTCATGTCTTATCTTTTCTTTGTTCAGCAGGGAACAGAGTTTGTCACGGTGAGACACCAGACCTTTGAAGAGGCTCAGGTAACCTCTCGCAGCGTGCAAGGTGCCAACAAAGGGGCCCTGTCAGGCTTTGCAGAGGGTGTTGAGACCTCAGACAGCACTGACTTTTCAGAAGATGAAGAGTGTGTTGGTGAAGTGCTAGACTGTGGTTCTTTGGATCTGTTGGTTCATGGAGGAACAGAAGAAGCTCGGCACGAAGATGAAAAGGTGACAGCAGCAGCAGCATCCCAGAGGTTGTGATCATGCAGGCAGATGAGGTGGGTGATAGACAATATTTCATATAAAATTCCCTTTTATCTTACCTGATCTGTATTCTTGGCTGTGATCAGAAATACAGCTTGTTGTTTCTAATTAATTCTTTAATTTTCTTTTATATTTATTTTGAATTTAGCAAAATTCTATTTCATGTTGGAAATGTTCTCCATCTAACCCAAAATGCATTAAAAAGGCTATTTGTTTAATCAGCAGGATTTTTTAATCTTATTATATGCTGCTCAAAAATGAATATTTCTTTCTATTGTAGAGTACACATTTACATAAATTAGTGTTATCCTTGGTTATTTTGCAACCCATAATTTATATGCTTTTTAGTTTTATCATCAAATCAGATCTTGCCTCTAATATTCTGGGAACATTTTTAGCATCATAGCAAATTACCTTGGGAGGAACTATTACACAGTCAGTGAACTATCCTACTTGTTTTAAAAAAAAAAAAAAAGGAGGAACTTAAATGTGTATCACATGCTCAGCTTTCACCACTCTTTCATTTTTGCAAGCTTTTGAAAACTGCAAATTGGTAAAAATTCTAGTAAAATTCTTCTGGAGCATAAAATATTTGCAACATGTTTGGTTGTTTGAAAAAGATCCAAGATTTATGGCCTCATTCAATTATTTTTTAAGTGTTAAGATAAGTTTCTTCCTCCTACCAGGTTTCTTTGTTTATATATTTTTTCTACAGAGGGTTCATTTTGAATATTGCATTTAGAAGTGTTGACAAAACATTTGTCAAGGATTTCTTTGAAATAATTTTGGGAGTACCTAATCTTGCAAGGTACTGATAAATGGAGCTCTTGATTCTGGTACAATGGAGGCCCAAACCCCAAATGAATTGCATAAGCTCTCAATTTCAGCACCATAAACTTGAAATATAAAAATGCTATGAAAATATTTGCTGTACCTCCTTCGGGATAACTTTCTCTTGTTTTCTCTGTGGTTTCATCTTTGGGTAGCTTTGCTGTTATTGACCAATTCTCTGTACCTTGTAGGGGTTGCTAAATTCCTCATCCAGTACTACTTTTGCTCTTTGCATGTGCTGATTGCTGCAGGTTAGGATCAGGGTGTGTGGAGCTGTGTGCCTCTGAGACAGGGTTCTGGCTCCAAAAATCACACTGATTAAATGGGAGTCAAGTACTGATACAGACAGTTGAAAATGATTTTGGTGGGGTTTTTTTATGTGGCCTCTAGCGGTATTTAAAGACTGCAAAGATCCTTGTTATCTTATCGTTTCGACTCCCATTATTGTTGAACTCTGTGGTTATACATATTTCAGCATCTTCTTTTCATGTCTCCCTACGTCTTTATAACTGTTGGACAAGTTAGTACGTGAGATGCCTCCTTTTATGTGTGCTAGATGTTGTAGATCCTCCAAGGGAAGTAGTAATTAAATTACTGTTTCAAAGGAGTTCTCCACCACACTAATAACTTATCTGTAAGCTTATTAAAGTAGTTGTTTGTACTCTAAAATGACTAAATAAGTGTTGTAAAATCTCAAAATTACAATAAATCATAATTCCTCCTTGATGGCGGCAGCTATGATGTCTGGATATGCCAAACTGCTGATGTCTGACACTTTTAAATACCACACTTGCATGTACCTGGTGGAGGGCACAGGAAAATAATTGCAATTCCTGCTGCTGTGCATTCTGCAAATTCACAGTGACTATCAGTGTTCCTGGTGTTGGACCACAGCTGGTGCTCAAGCAGCAGCCTCAGCTGAGGGCTGGGTGGAAGCAAACAGCAGTGATCACTGCCTAGAAGGTTTTGTTAGCTTTTGTAATCAGAGGTAAAAGCCCCTTGTTCCACTTGTACTGAAAAGATGAAGCTTCTATGTTTGGTTTTTTTTATTTTCACCACCACATATTTGGGCATGAAGGAGGGAGGAGGACTGGCCTGTGGGCAAGTTCTGCTGCCTTGGTGCATTCTGCCAGTCATTATAAGTCCTTAGAGAGAGTCCATGCAAATCTTTAGAGACCTAACTGCTATGATAAAAGGCAGGCATATATGTGTGTGTTTGGACAGAGGACTCAGTCTTTCCAAGACTTCTCTCTGCTTCCAGGGGCAAGACCTGTGTAGTGCGGGAGAAGGGGAAAGGAGAGTACAAGTTTCAGTCCTACAGCATAAATACATGAGTGCCTGATAACATTCTTCCTGCTTATGGAGTTCAGCCTTTCTTTTTCATACTGTTGTATCAATGAAATGCTCCTAAAATAAGCTCCAATGGCTGGTTTTTATTACAGCCTTAAGGAATAGTTTAATTTTGCCTTAGAATTGCATCTGATACGGCCCTTTGCTCCTGGGATCTGCAAGAAGATTTTTACCTTCCCTTCAACAAATGACTACTGCTGATCTTTGGTCACCAGCAGCTGTGTGTACACTGTGTGCACATCCTAGAGGAGTCAGAAACAGGGTAACTGGCCCAGGCAGAATCAAGTATTTCTAGCAAAATGACAAGTTTTAAAATAAATTTAATTACACTATCTCTTAATGCATTTATATATTGGGAGGGTGATTGGGGAAAAAAGGTCTCCAGGTTAGAGGCTTTATGAACTGCTTAGAGTGACATGTTCCTCAGCCTTGGAAAAAACAGGTTTTGGGATGAAACGAGAAATTTTTTAATGACAGAAATATGAATATCCTATCCAGACTAAATTGAAAGCGTAGGAAATGTAGCAAAATGTACCTCCACAGTTCTCCCCTGCCCCTGGATAGAACCTGAAGGAACATGACTGAAAAAACAGGATGACTTTGTTCCTTAGCAAAGCATATGGAATGCCTTTTCCTCTTGCTCACTATGTTGTTATCACTTCTTCAGGGCTGTGTCTGAACTCCAAGTGCCTTGTGGGCCAGATGGTCCAACACACTCCTCTCTGGTGAACCTATTTAACTCCAGTTTGCACATCTTGTGCTGGCCATTCTCCATCCCAAAGCAGCAGGGTCACTGCAGGAACACAACTGCCTAGGTTTTGGAAGAAGGCTGAGGCATAATAAGTTGTAACTGAGAATCAGGAGCTCCTTCTCCATTTATTGTTCTGCTTACAGAAAGTAGACCCCCAACATTTCTTTCGAGACTGATCTTCTAAGGAAGCAAGGAAACTGCAGTGCACAGTGCTCTGGGTTCATTGATAGGCGTGCCTTTAGCTGCCCTGCACTGCCCTGCAGGTGCTGCTGTGCTTGTGTTCTTCAGACTGGGAAAGACCAAGGGCTGTGAAATCATCCAGCTCACTCCATGTGCTGGCAAATAGCATTAAAATTCCATGTTGGGGAATACCTTTTTGGTATTCAAGGTATCGCTCCCAGGCTGCATTCCTAGGAGAATAGCTTTCCATCTGTATAAGATTTCACCATCAGCACTGACACTTTGGTTTATTAAAATTAGCCATTTTGCATTGAATCAAAGGGGTATAATGAATTAAAAATTAATAGTTCTATTTGAAAAATGTTCCTGTATTTCAGTGACGTGAAATGGAGCCCCATAAAACTGATTTCTGATTCTCTGATTTTATTTCAGTTAAGTATATTTATCTTGCTGATGGATATGGTATGGATTACCATACCATATTTTAACATGCCCCAACAACATATCAGCAGATATGTAAAAAAGTGAGTTAATAACATAAATGTCTGCTATCATGCTGCTTTGTAAAACCATTCTTAATTTAATCCATACACTAAATGTGCTTTCCAGTTACAAAAATTCATTATAAGCATCAGGCAGAAGTGAAACCGTGATACAGAATTGTGACTGATGTAAAACAGACACACAAAATGAGTAGCATTAGGACACTTACTTTGAAGTTTGTTAAAACCAGTAAAGTGATAGCCACTTTAAGTGAAACCTGCTGTTACAGATACCTACTGGATTTTGGGAACATTTCACTTTTGAACTTACTCCTTGCAGTCTGCTTTAGTGTTTAATATGTTGCTTTTTTTTTTCTTAATGTAGCAGAGAAAAGTAAAATATCTGACCTACTCAGATACCTTATTATCTTTGCTCACAGACAGATAGTGAATATCCTGAACTATCTGTGAAAATAACATTTATTCAAATACCTGTGAGAAATTACCATGCTGTAACAGTGCAAATTTCAAAAAAATAGCAGTGTACTCCCATTAAGTATCTATCATAACATTGCCAAATGAGAATCATGGAAAAAATAGTGAGTTATTTGAGCAGGGATTTGGGAATGACAAAGTAAAAGAGAGCAGTAGGTTGGCCACTCCGAGTAAATTTTCAGCATCTTGTTGATGTTGGTGATAATTTTAATGTAGGGATTGATTGCAGACTTTGTGAACCTTTCCAGTTAATGGGCAGGTGGAAGGAGGCAGGTGTCTCCTCTGATTTGTGCCCATTTATCTATGGAGAATGGACAAAGTACTGGCACATCTGAAAGTTCCTAAGCAGAGATTCCACAAAGAAACAGTTCAGCACACACATATATATATATTTTTTTTTTTCTCAGTAGGGATTTATATGTGTTTGATAGAACTGAATGTACCAGAATTCTCTCTTGCTCACAAAGCATTAACTTGGCCATCTGAAATGGACTGACAATGCTCATTTCCTGGAGAGGTCAAAGTGGGCCACATTCTATGAAATATGCTTATCCCTCAGACAATATATGCTTACTGACCATGAGTCAGTTTGCTTGTAAATGATAGATAAAAAACTTAGGTGATGATATAGCTCATAAGAAACACAGTTTTAATCATGTGTGTTGTTTGAGGGCTGTGTGTTAATTACACATGTTCTGAGTCATGACAAATAAATAACATTTTCCCTATCATAAACTACCAGAATTGTTTAGGGTTTTTCCTAGAAGGGATTTTTAAATGTTGATTTAATTAGCTAAAGTGACTTTATTTGGATTAACCCCATGACTTCTGGGAAGGCCACATCCAGTGGATGGAGCATCTTCTGATTGCCAATAAAGCAATGCTTAAACTTGGCAGCTCTGAGAGTGTTTGGGTTTTACAGGAACTGGAACCTCCTGCTTCAGCTGGTACATAGAAGCAGCTTGGTGGTCTCTGATGTGGGTTCTTATCATGACAATTTACCATAGACTAGCCATGATTTATACATGTTTCTGTGGCGTTGGTTAGAGCTGTGGTGTCACAGGTAAAAATGGGAAAACAAAAGCAGTACAGGATGCTGGGATGAACACTCCACAAATAAATGAACCTCTCCTTGGATTTTCTGCCAGAGTTAAGAATGCTTCTGGTTTGGCTGTGCTTGTGAACATGTCAGAACTCTGTTCCCAGGACTGCATGCACTCCTCTGCCCTGGACAATTCGTGCTGGGGTTAGCTGGGCTCTGTAGTGATGCTCTGTGACACGGAAGGGTCAGAGTCTGCAAGGCTCCTGCCTTGCTCCCTGCAAGGAAGCAGTTAAATAAACAGGGAAAAATGTCATACCTTGCAACCAGGACTATGTCTGTACACACTCACTGTGCTGTCATGGAGGCAACAAAGAATTAAAGTATAAATTCCACTTAATTGTCCAAGGAATGACTCATGAATTGGGTGTGGCCACTCTTGTTGAAGAGCAGAAGGTTTAACAGCCCTAAACACATCTTTGTGTCTTTGTCAGGCCTTGGTTCCCTCTTGCTGAGAGTTTTCAGTAGGTCTCAGGACTTTTCCTCTTGTTTCTTCCAATCAAGAGGAAAATTTGTACAAACCAGTGCCATATAATCTTCAAGGCCATTCTATGCGTGTGTTTTTCTGAAATACATATAATTAGCCATGTTAGGATAACTTGAGAAATGTAATTTGCAAAGTTAATTATTTTAGAAGGAAATTTAGAGACAGTGTCTAACTCATTGTGTCAGAAGATAAAGAGAACTAATTTCTTGAGTTAAAAACTTGCCGTATATAATTTTGTTCATTCCAGTAGGCTGTGTGGGTGCAATTATCTTCTGTGTGGTGTTTGTGTGTGCTCTCTTCTACCGTAATATCCAGCATGGAGTGATCTAATCCAGTGAATCTGGGAGAGGAGACTTGGGAATAAGCTAAATCTGACTTGGTGATGCAATTTGAATTGCTTTTTGTGTAGTGATGTTTATTTTTTGAGGACAGTTGGCTGGAAGGAAATGGGCAAATCGTAGCTGACAGAGTGGAAGAGAGTTTGCTGTGCTCTGACTGATGTGGGATTTGATCCCTTTCTGCCAAGAACAGCCCCCGTTCGGTTTGCTTAAGATCACACATCGCTTTCCAGGACCCGTTGTCAGAAAGCTGCTGAATAACTTTCTCAGGAAGGGTGTATGACAAGGAGCGTGGCAGCAGGGACAAAGGCAGATATCCATTTTACTGCCACTTCCTTGGGATGCCTGACTTAAAATTGTGCATTGTTTCCCACAAAAAAAGGGAGATTTGGGCTGAACCTGCTTTAGCTGCTTTGCCTTAGGGAAAGTCAAGAGTGGGGGTAAATTTGGCTTCATCTCTCACCCCAAAAGCCTTGGTTTGAAGAAGTGGCATTGCTGATGGTACAGGGTCAGGCTGAGACACAGAACTGCTTGTGCTGTGGCTGTCCTGAACAGGATTCCCTTGTCTTTACCATTTGCAGTTCCTCTGTGTGAACGTGAGGGTCCAGGCCATTTCCGTTCTGTTGTCTAAAGTAGCTTGATCAATACTTCCTTTCATTGATTGATTTTTACATATTCCTTCTGTTTGATCTCACTTTTCATGGCTTCCTGGTAACGTTTCTTTCTCTGTATTTTGAAAAATATTAATGCACAGTACTCTTCCTAGATACCTTTTCACTCTGAGCATCATTTACTGAACTGACATAACACAAGGATGGTCAGACTGGAAAAGGATATTTTTTTCTCCTAAAGTCTCCCTTCCCCTACACAGAACTAGTTTTCTCCATAGAGACTTCTTGGACTCTTCCAGTTCATACCTGTCTGTCTAAGATTTCCATACATGGTTGGAATGCTACTGTCACTGTCTTTCCACTTCTTTTGTATTTTTCATTTCTGCTTGTAGTTCAATAAAAGTTGTAAAATAAATTAATTGCAGCTTTAGGGTTGGATGGTTTGTTGATCAACTTCTTTGTTTTCAGGAAATAATTCAATGATGAGGAGGAAAGGGTCTCTGTATCCTGGTAGGACTTTTTTCTCAGGGAACTGCAACAATGATGTCCTCAGAAGATGGGAATCAGATTTGTATTTTGTGGCCAAAGTAGAGGTGCTGTAGAGAGAGGTCTTTGCTCCAAGGCTCCAGTACAGCCAGTTGAAGTGAAATGCACGTCTCTCATTTCTTTCTTTCTTTTTTTTTTTTTTTAACTTTGGTTATTCTATTTCCAGGCTAGCATTTTCTTTCTTTCACCTTTTTTATTTTTCTTGGTTCCTTGTCCTAAAAATGTGGTTTGTGTTTTTCCTTTTTTCTGCTGTCCAGACCACATTCTTGATTTGGGGAAGCAGATCGATCTGGCAGTGTGATGCATTCTGACTAATTTTTCTGGCATCTGTATGATCATGATTCCCTAATGTTATCCTTGACTTGTTGTCAGTGACAGAAATTTGAAGGCAACTTGTTCTTCAAAGTGTTCTACATGCAAAAAATATATAATTTTTCTTTCTTTAAATCTCTAAATCTCTCATTAAAGTAAGACTCTTAAAATGGATTTGACTCTATGCAAGGCTGTATATAAAAGACCTTCCCTCTTGCTTATCTGTTCCTCAGCATTTCTCACACGTGTTGTTTGGGATTTTGATCCTAAAAAGATTAGATTGGATTAATATTTTGTTTTCCTTTCAACCATGTAAATATTGAGTAGCAGAAGTGAAACAAAATCCTCATTCTTATTAAAATACAGCAGGACTTAATAGAATCTTAGAAAATAACCTTAAGTTTTTTTCTTTTTTTTTCTACAAAAGGTTAACTAAACATGGCCCCAGTTCTGCAAAGGATTACTGTTGTTTAATTTTACACACCGTGCATTGACTTTCAATGGCACTCTGCATAAAATACCCTCACTGAGCCTTTGGAGATCATGGTCTGAATGACCATAGAACATGATGCTCCATATTCCACTAAACTCAAAGCAGTTTTGCCAGGGACTTTCCTCTCAGGTCTCTGGTTGTGTGGATCTCTGTCATTTACAAATCCTTCTCTTTTTCTGTGGTCAGCTGATGACGCTGCCTTTGTTTCACCTGCAGGAAAGTTGACACCACCATCACTTGATTTGCAACAAATGTTGTCCTTTTTGGCTAAGATCAGCAACTCTCTCCCCAGGGCTGGAGAATGTGCCTCAAATATTAGGAATGTGGAGGAAGAAAATATACAGAAAGAAATATTAAAACTGAAAATACTTTTCCTCACTCAATTAGAAAGACTAGAATATTAAGTAAGCATTGAAGAGTGTCACTTTTTAAGTTGCTTTGCTGCTTTTTGACAGATAGGAATAACTCTAAGGATACTCTAATTCTGGATCATAAAGGTAGATTGATCCCCAGGTACATGGAACATAAATGTAACGGGAAAAAAGCCCCACAAACTCTACCAAATTGTGTTGGCAGTGACAATTTCCTTGTATCTTGGGTCTCACTCAAAGTGTTGTTTAAATTAATGTTTTCTTTCAAAAGGAGCTTCTCATTTGCCAAATTTTAGTGCTAAAGTCATCAACAGTTAACTAATCAGATTGCTTCAATGTCATTCAGAAAGCAAACAGAGAACAGCCATGCCATAAACTCCCTCCCCTGGTTCCCTTGGGATAACTGTCCTTGTTTGAACAGTGAGAGAACAGATACAAACACATATGTGACTGCCCTGACACTCCTGAAGGAGCAGAGCTGTTTCCAGCCATGTGAAGGGACATTAGCATTGCCAGGGATCTTGTTTTTATCCCTGTGTACTCTGGCTCTCTGTTGGAGTCTTGTGGGATGAAATAACAGCAGCACGAATGGCTCTGGCTGTGGGAGTGTGGCACACTGGCACTGAGGAAATGGAGAGATACAAAACCATAAATGAAGTGGGAAGCTGCTCCTGCTTCTGGAGCCAGCAGCTGCAGTGATGCAACCACTGCATCTGGTGTCATAACAGTCCCAGCCTTCCAGTGTCCTCTGCTCCCAATTTTCCATTCCTGTCCCTGGCTCCAGGGTGGCACGGGTGCTTGGACCAGCAGCCAGCTCTGAGCTGATGGTAAACTGAAGCCAAACTGTGAATAATTATTCAGTTGCTGATAACATCACAATATTTGCTGTTATTCTGTGCTGGAAGTCTTTTTCAATGCTGCTGTTCTGTGCTAACCTACATGACCATAGGATTTTGTGAGTGAAGAATATATGAAAATGTGAATCAATGTCACTAGGGTTTTGCTTTCTGTGTAAGGGTCTGTGATGTTGTTTAACACATGTGGAGTGTACTAAACTCTGGGTCATGTAGTCAGGAGGTACCAAAAATGGCTTTATTAGAAGTACAATTATGTCCTTAGGTTCCCTTTCAGTACAAGGACTGATGCCCCTGCAGGTCACACCTGCCCAGAGCCATCCCTGCCTGCATGGATGGAGTTGGCAGTGCACAAAGAGGTAAAATAAGTTCCCATGGCTTGATAGAACATAATCTAGAAGAGGAGACTTCTTGGTCCATTTTGTAAGGAAGTTACCTCATCTTCCCGTGTCCAGAGCCCTGACCTGTCTCCTGAAGTTGGGCACCTCTGAGCTTTCTGTGCCAGGACTGCACAGGAATCCTTGTTCTGGTGAAGCTGGATAGTGTATTTTGAGAGGTCAGGGTTAAGGCTGGTTGGTTGGGTTTTGGTTTTTTCCCAGGACACAAGATGATGCCCTTTTACTGAGCATGGAGTTTCTAAAAGTGATGGGCATTGATTCCCATGGAACAGGAGTTCCCTTAGCCTGGTACTGGGTGCTTTTGAAAATGTTGAAGGTTCAGAATAAGGGAATGGTCTCACAAATGTCTTCACAGCTCCTTCTGCACTTTGACGTGTGGATTTTGAACATTTTGGTACACTGCTGTAATTTGAACAATTTACACTGAAGGGAAGAGGCCTTTCTGAGAGACTACACTGAAGGGTACTCATTTCTGACTGTGTTCTTCCTCCCTTGTTTGGGGACACTTTAATAATGTAATTCTTTTTCCACCATACTTTTTTTTGGAGCTGGCCCTTTAATTTTGGCAAATCTATTTGCTGTAACCCTAATATCTCCCTCATTTATTCTTTTTTTCCCCCCCTTTGACACATTGCAGCATTTTTCTTTCCCAGCTGGTCAATGGCTGTTACATTTTCATTTCCTTTTTTTTTTTTTTTTAAGAAATAAGCGTATTTTAAGATTGCTGTCAGCAATGATCAAGGTTTATACTGATGTAGTGATGGGTGAGGAGTGTTGAGGGTGGGACCATACTTAAAGCTTGTTTAATGTATGTTGCACTGATTAACATGGACTCTTTTCTTCTCTCTTTTTATTTTCCCAAGAGGAACTTGGGTTCCAGTGGTTTTCTTTGATAGGAAAAAAAGATGTAAAAATTACCTGTTTCCTTGCTTTATGTGTTGTGTATGTAATACAAGGTAGTTTTCATTAAGGAATATCAGAGAATCCTAGAATGGCTTGATATGGACAGGACCTTAAAAATCATCTATATTTGAAAAAGTACCAGAGGGCTTAATGTGAAGAGAACAACTTTATAAAGACATATTGTACTATAAATTCTCATTTCTGTCTTGATCCAAATTAATTTTCAAGTGTAGACAAGCCTTTGGAGCTGCTTGCTGAACTCTGTTTGTAAAGTATCTATGGCATCTGGAAGAAAATAACACACTTGGAGACAGGCAATGTTTTCCAAAGCAGCCTAACTGCATATTTTTTCTACTTCTGCTTTTACAAAAAATTCTCCCATCTTTGTGCCTGGCTGGACAGTACTTTAAAAACAGTGAAATGATAGTGACACATCCAAAATGAAAAACATTTCCATACGCACTGCAACACCGAAGACTCTCTACTGCCCCCCAAATATTCTCTGAGTTTATAGAGCCTTACAGACTCAGAATAAATACATTTAATTCCAGTCCAGCAGTGCATGTTTGAACCCTGGTTTATGAAATCAATCAGATGAAGTAGCAATACCTGATGGTAGTGACATAGGCACTTTGAGCAGCTGACAGAGTTCATTATAAAAAAGGTACAAGAAAAACATGGATTCAAAGCCTCAAAATCATTTATAATGCAAGCCTCAGTTGTCTTTCCCCACAGTGCAACTCAGAATAAATTTGATTAGAGGCGGAATGGCTGGAGAGGGCTCTTACACAAGTTTGTAATACCAGGCACAATCAAGCTTCCAATAGCCTAAGGGATGGCTGTGTTTGAAAGCTAATTTGGATTAATGCAGGGTCTGAATTTAAAGTAGGGCTAGGTATTTCTGAATAACTGTATTCTTATTCCAGAATAAAAGTGTCCACACGTGAAGTTATTCAGAAACATCTATTTTGGCATAATCTATTTGTATCTGAGCCTGAAATCTCTGCCTGTAGGCTGCTAATAGAGAAACAAAGAATAGTATCAGCTAATAGGATCTCTCACAAAATCTCTTCCTTCCAAAACCTGCAAAAAAAATTCCCAAAATGTAACACTTTAATTTAACTGTGTATATCTTGATTTTGGTTTTTTTTTTTTTTTTTCCCTCAAATGGAAAGTCTTTTTAATTAAGAACAGGATTAGCCCAGACGGCTTAAATGATAACTTCAATGTGCTCATCATTTTGTTAGCCTTGATTAAAAACAAGTCTTTCATTTTCAAGCCTTGTGTGTAATATTGACTTCTAAGCATTTTTGGATTTAGGGTAAAAAAAGAACAGAGCCCTAGTTAAGACAGAGAAAGGGCTAATGGTGCTCCACTGATAGAACTGGGCAAGGATTTCGCAGTGAAGCCCTGGAAGAAACTTGGGCATCTCCTTTCCTTTGTATTTTCTACCAGCATATGAATCCTCAAATGTGGGAACTTTGCTTTGGATTTGCAGGTTCAGCACTCCTTGCAAAGTGTCAGAGTGCAACGTGTTCCTGACCAGCCTTTGTGGGTGTGATTTTTTGGAAGTGCTCAGTTGCTTGCTCTTGGTATAAGTTGCAAGAGACTGGTGTGTGAGGCTGGTTGTTGTCATCACTGCTGGGTGTAATGCCTCTGCAGGGCAGCGCTCACCACCACTGCCACAGCATTGGCAGGATCAACCTTGGTGTTTAATTTCCATGGTTTTTGCTCTTTCTCTTTGCATGTGGCATTTAAAATTCATAATTGGGCTGATGTATTCCAGCTGAACTAAGGTAGGCCAGCATAACAAAAGATCAACCTCCAAATTTGCAGCTTCTGTGCAGAAATGTTTGATGGCATTCATAGATATAAAAGTGGCATGGGATTTGATTTTTTTTTCACATAGGAAATCAAGCTACATCCATTGAAAAATATAGCCACTACACACGAATAGCTTTCAGAATTATCAGGATAACCTGTGTATTTCCACTCAGAATAAGCAGCAGCAGGATTTAGGAGGCATGCTGTGATACAGCCGGTGTAACGAGCTGTGACTACCGGTGGTGCAGTTTGGTTTGATGGAAGTCTGCTCCCGAGATCCCAAATATGCTCTGAGATGTGCTTGGCAGTGTGTTGCACAGGCATTCAGTGATGCAACCATGTGGAGCCCCCATGAAATCACACCACCTCTGGAAGGAGTGAGGGGCCTGCTGCATCCTCTGCCTTGCAGTGTCTGATTCTGGAATGTGCTTGGATTGGGATTGGGAATCACACCCAGCCGTTGGTTGTCTTGCAGCTATAACACCTGCTTTTCAGCTGTGCCAGCTGCTGCAAGTGCCAGATTTATTACCCATGCCTTTTCTTTTTCCTTTTTTAGAAAATATGTATAAATTTAAAAGTTGCCATTAAATGAAATATTTTGCATAGGACTCTGCTATTATCTCCAGTCCAGCAAAACTTACTTTTATATCCTGAAAAGCACTAGGATGCCAGCATTGTTACCTTGAAGACCACATCCTTATTTTGCTAAAATAGTTGCAAAAAATTACAGTGCACAGAAGAATTTCACCAGCACGTGTAGTCAGCATGCCTGCATTGTGGTATCTGAAAGTTAGGGGCTCTGAAATGCAGAGAGCAAAATCGGGCTATGCAACACACAATTCCCTGAATGTATCTGTGAACTGACTCTGTAAGTGGAAATAAGTTTCCTTGCCAGCTTCAAGTTTTAATTGTTTCCCTTTTTAAGATTCCATCTATGATAAGATTAGGTTGTTTATCATGGGTAGGGTATGATGGTTATTTTTGCTTTACCAAAAGCCAATTACATAGGTTGGTTCCAGTCCCTTGCTAAATAGCTTTTTCTTTGGGCATTAATTTTAATGTTTAAATAGCAAGTGCATTTTCTTATGGCTGCATAAAGACATGTATAAGTAGAAGGCTACTTTAGTTGGGAAGATCCAATGCTCAGTGAAGCCTTTCGCATATATAGAATACTGAATATCTAAACCATTATTTAGCATCAGAATCAGTTATGGTTGTCTGACTGATGGACAATCTTTTCCTGACCCAGTCTCTTTGCAAGTGACCTATACTGTCTAGACAGTTGCATATTATTTATACATTCATTTCAGATTTATAGTTCTTTTAACTAAAGTTGAGGATGCTAGTTTGCCAGCGACTCCATATCAGTACTTGAAACAGGCTGGAGCAAACCCAGGTGCTTAAAACTAGAAATGCAGGCCCTTGCCATTGCTGCCCATTGTTTGCCAGTTTGCCCTTCATTACTCCTCATTTCACCACCCTCCCTACACAAAAAAAGGAAGAACAAAAAAAAGAGAAAAGGTCTGACACAGAAGGAAGATTGTGTAAGACCTGCTAATTTCAAAGAGCAGAGATCAATTCTGGTTGATCCCGTTGGGTGATTGGGGAATCGCTAAAACAGTGTTGGCATCCAGTTTTCAAGTCTGACATGGCAGGGCTGGAATAAAAGCCCTGCTCTGCAGAGCTGTTTGCTGAAGGGTGGGTGAAGGGAAGCCACGTTAAACCAGCTCTGGCTGCGTCATACAGGGGAGACCATTTTTCAGAGTCTACCTGCAAGAGCCCTTCTTAATGTATGATTTGCTTTGAGAATCATGTTCTTGACTCCTTTAGGGGTGAGGCAAGAAAGGACATGAAAAGGACACGCAGTGCTGCTGGCACTGAATGCAGTTTTTGAGACTTGCAGCCGCTTGCCGTGTCCTTGCCACAGCTGATGGTATGTGTGTCCTCTCTTTTGAAGATATCATGTGAAATTCACATCTACTTTTAGACTATTCACTGAGTTATTAAAATTTTATCAACTGTAGTCTTCTAGACAGCATGATCTTTTTTTAAAATGTACAGAAATGGAAGCACACACACATCTATGTGTGGCAACAGATTGTATCAGAGAAATATACACTGGCCTGTCTTGAGCACTGGTTGTGCTGGCAAAATTTAGAGCCAGAGGAGCAATAAATCCTCACAACTTCATCCTTTCTTTTGCAAATGGCTGTTTATTTTAGAAAGGGCATAAGGAATCTGAGAATACTTGTCTTCACCATGTTCCCAACATCTTTTTATGCGTGAATAATCACAGTAATGGTTCTAAGGCATTGTTGTCAAATGGCACTGACAAGCAAGATGGGCAAGGCAGAAAGAGGCATGTAAGAGAGGCTCCAAAAGTCAGAGGAAAGAGAAGGCATGCCAGGAAGTCCATGTAAATACAGGAAAGTGGGTAGGGTACAGGGTTGCTTGGGCAGAGGAACTCGGGGTCTGGGGAGAAGAAAGGAAGGCGTGTAAGAGGAAAAAGGGAGACTGGGAGCAGCAGGTGGACTTAACTTAGAGGAAAAAAGGCAGACATGTCTTATTCACCACCTCTGAGAACATGTCAACAGGGAATGAAAATTCATTTTACTCATCATTTTAGAAAGGGTTTTCAAAACCAATCTCTTCCTCCATGCTTGAATTTTGTTGTTTTGTGTTAATACAAGACATAAAACGAAAGGAATAGTCCAAAAGGAATTGGCAGTTAGTGCACACAATCCATTTCAAGTCCTGCTACTCCAGCAGTGTCCTACTAAAGTGTATCTGAAGACTTTCTCATACAAATGCCTTGATTTTCATGTGTCTTAGCAAAAAACTTCCCTCTAATTCCTGATGATTTCACTGAGAAGAATATTCTTGACACTGGAGTTTATGTATTTGTAGGAAGTGCAAGGAGATTATAGACTTTTAAATAAAATGGTAGTCCTGTGCTGTTGTTTAGAAATAAGGTGATAGGTGAGAGGAAGATAGTCAAAATTAGAGATCCATGAAATTTATTAGGACTATTTATGGACTACTTTTGTTGGAAATTTTGAAAAGAGTAAGGTAAGTAACTATCAAATTAACCACTCACTGAAAAAAAAAGCTTGGATTTTTAAAATCATAATCCTAAAAAATACACATTTTCTAGGTAATAGGAAGAAAACGTTTGGACATTTTCCATGCTTGTTACTTGGAGTCCCAGAATCTTTCTGTTTAGCTAATACAGTATAAGATTAATTCTCTCACAGCACATTGCCTGGAGTTCACTGCACATGTTTACTGATGTGTACAGCTCTCAAATAAGTTTAGTGCTTCTTTCACCCACTGTTAGGAAGTATATTTAAAAGAAATTGCCTTTTATAGATTTAAATTACAAAAGTACTGATATCATGCAAAAAGCACTTCAACTCATGCAAGCATACAAATGTGTAAATCTTAGGGAAAAAGATACCCAGGGCTAATATGAATGTAAATAGGATTAGCTGCTTGCATTAGTGTCTGAAATACAATTTTAAATGCTTACTGCCTGGTTATTCTTACACACACGCATATATATATATGTGAGTGTACGTATGTGTCCATATGGATGTGTATGTATGTATTTTTTCCCCAGAAATATATCTCACTAGTACTTGAAAAAATTGGGTTTTTTTCTTCTAAACAGGAAGTCTTTAAAAGAGATTACTTAATGACAGCTGTGCTAGTGACAGAATCTAATATGTTATTAGATATAGAAGGTTTATATTTGTTGTTATATAAAATATTAACACAAGATGAGGGCAGACTTCCATCCTTCATATAAGCACCCAAATGCAGCAGTAATTTTAGACCCAGTCTTCTCAGTGAATCATGAACAACGACAGCCACCAGATTCTCTATAAGCCTATGAAAAGAACAATTTTCAGTTAATGGGACCTCTAAAGCTGCATAAATCAACATACACAATATTTCATTAGAGATTTCAGTCCCCTATGTCACAGGTTTTGCAGCAAAGCAAGTCCTTTAAGCAGCCTTAGTGGTAGTAGAGGGAATTTAGTTTTGTTATTACTTATGTTAAACTGATATAAGTATGGGGGCTATAAGAAGCCTAAAAAAACCAAAAAATCAGTTATCTGACATACTCTTGAACTTGAAATAGGAGAGGTGCCTGAGGAATAGGGCAGATTTTGTTTCTCAAAATGTTTAATCTTCTGGTTGTTTTTCTGCTTGCTAATAGAAATGATAATCCTTTTTCCAGCAATAACCATATCTACCTGTGAATTGTTTAGTGTGACAGCTAAAAAGCAATAATGTCATTTTCTCTCCTGTGTGTAGTAAATATGTTAGAATGATGCCATAATAATTGTACATGAGCTTGTAGAGAAGAAAGAGTCCTAATTTGCCCTGTCAAAGTGGGCAAACAGTTGTCAAACGACACAACATTGCATACCTGGAGTGTGATGTCAGACTGATAATTGCTCAAGCAGAAAAGTTTGTTTTTTCTAAAATATCAGCTTTCTAAAAGTGTGCTGTTGTGTAGAGGGGCCTGTGCAGAATAGTGCTGTAGTTCCTGCTAGGCAATCATATTGCTATGGGCTGTGTGTAGAACATGGGAAATCAAAATGAATTATAGTGAGTAAACAATTTGGCCAAAGTTAAACCCCCAGTTTTCAGTTAGATGTGATTTACTTTAATGTTTTTTAGGTAAAACACTTCAACTTTTTTGTTTGGTGAGAATTTTTTTTGTTTACAAAGATATTTCATTTATAAACCTCTGGGCCCTTCAGAATGCTTGGCTTTTCAAATCACAGCAAAACTTGGGTTTACAATGAAGTTTTGTTTTGTTTTGTTTCATTTCCATTCAGAAATCAAATATACACATAACCCCTAAAAAGCTGTTTAGGGTGACTGTCGTTGTTTGGTTGTTTTTTGGTTATTGGGGGTTTTTTATTTTATTTTTTGGCGGGCTGGGGATTTCTTTTGTTGGGTTTTTATTTGTTTGGGCTCAGTGAAACAAGCAAACAAAGTTGTTTTGCAATGCTGAGCAGAGGATTGACTCTGTGTTGGTGCTGTCTGTTCATTAACTCACACCCCACACACCCATGGGTCCCCAGCCCTGTGAGCCATCAGCTCTTGCTGTGCTCAGAGAAGGCATGGCGTGTGCTGGTGACATTTCCCTGTCACAAAATATACACATGAGTTGTGGTTTGGAAGTCAATGATCCTGCCCTGAGCAGTGCTGGATGGAAGACAGCCTTTCCCTTGATGGACTTATTTTAAATCTGAAGTCTGCAGCTGCTCTCGATTCAGCCAGGAACAGCCCAGCAATGGCCCCATCTTCCCTCCTGCTCTTAGCCCAGAAAAGCACGGCTTGGAAAAGCTCCAAACACCCTGCAGGAGCCCAGGTACCCTTTAAAACCTCCCATCCCAGAGGTATGGATGGTGTGTGAGGTTGCCCATCCTGTGCTTGGGCTCACAGCCCTGTGGGTTGGGAGCTGCAGTGGGAGCTCACCAGTGGCACCAGAATGGGGCTCCCCCACACACACTCGTGGGTTCAGCAAGCAGGCCTTACCCTTTGTTGTGGGCTACCACCTTCCTTCCCTCTCAGGTTCCTTTTTCCTGGATAATGCCCCCCTTTGTAAATAGATCAATTGCCAGCATTATGCAACATAAAGAAAGATAGCTCGCTACATCATTTTTTCATAATTATACAGAAATAGAATGAGTGCATAAACAAGACCAGAAAAGAGCTGTGAGTGTTTACAGAAATAAAAATAAATGAGTGTGTTTTTTAAATTAATATTTTCAAATGTTCAGGTTGAATTAATTTGAGAAATATGAATATGTATTGGTAGGGTTAATTCTTTGGGGTTTTGAAAATTCTTACAACCACATAATTAAATGAGTGCCTTTAGAAATACTGATAAAACCCATTGCCATTCAAATATCCATACAAGACAACAGGGGCTGTAAGCTGTAGGCTTTAGAGATTAGTTTGGCCATGGGCCAGTATTTATCACAACATTTCCATCTTAGAAGATAAAATTTAATCATTTTTATTTAAATATAAATCAAAATTAATGCAGGTTTTCAAAAAAGGAGTGTATAACCTAATCACAATATCTTTATTTTAGAGATGCTTGCCTCTATTGTTTCTATTCAAAGCAGCAATTCTGTCTTTGTTGTGCTGCTCTTCCTTCAGCATTTTTTTTCTTCTACAAGGGTGCAAAAAGAAGGGGTGGTTGACCCAAATACAGTCCTATCTCCTAATTTGCCAAGATCAAAGGCATTTCTAGTATTTTATGTGCTGCCTATTGGTGAAGTCTAAAAAAACACAGTGTTTAGGCATGTCTCCAGTTCCCAGACACAAACACAGCCAGCCCAGAATTAGCACTTGGTTCTGTCAGTGCCTTTTTCCCCAGCAGTGCCCACTCCCTGCCTGCTCACCCTCTTGGGTGCTGCAAGGGGAACACGTGCCTCAGGTGCTCTCACCCTGCTTGGTGCAGGGAGTTCTGCTGTACTTGTGATGAACATGAGTAATTTTATTGTAATTCTTTTTCTTGTGTGGAAAATACATGAAACAGACTGGTAGATTTGAAACTGGTTTTGAAAAAAACCACATTATCTGCCTGGCTGCTGGGGGATTATGGCCAGCAATCTGGGGAGGCAGCAGCAGTTTCTGGAGGATGTTGTTGTATTCATACAGGTAGCTAGATGAAGGGGAGTGCTCCTCTTACATAACAGAAAAGTAAATTCTTGGGCATTATTTGCAGCAGCTGCCAATCTGTATGAAGTCTTCTCGACTACACCTATATGTTGTACCCATCTGGGGAAGAGCCCATGGCCAGTTTGCTGTTCTCCACCACCATATTTCAGTTCTCCTGGTGTTACACTGACTTTTACAGTCCTGATATTAGAAATTAACTGTCCTGTCCCTGTTTTGTCTCTTTGGGGTGATGGTATGGCTTTGTAGAGCAAATATATAACTTTTATTTCAGTTGAGCCAGTGAAATGGTGTTTGTTAAAGTGCAGTTAAATCAATTCTGATCAAAGCCTGGTTGTCCTCACCTCTTGCTCCAAATTACAAAATGCAACGAGGAAGAACATTTTACATGACAAGAGGGTTGAGGAAACCTCCAACCAGCTTGCAGGGATTGTTCTGGTAATGCTAATTCTGCTAACAAACAATGTGCAGCTTGTGTAGGGATCAGTGGGAACACTGCCTTAGGATCCCTGCTTACTCCATACCTTCAGATTGAACAAGTGATCACACATGATTTCCTACACAGTAACCTTTAAAAGCAGCTTTTTATATCAGGCTTTGATGTGAATGTGTATACGTGTGAAAAATGTTAAGTGGATCCCTAATTTAATGTTAATGTCTTCTATAGTGGGGGACCCCTCATGTTGGGTAACAAAAAACCAAAGCTGGTCCTGCAGTATTTGTCTTCCATCAGCTAAAGATAGTGCTAGAAACTTTATTTGGAAGAAAGAAATAGAAGTGCTCCTCTTTCTTAATGGTATTTCTTGTACAAGGAAGGCAAACTGCTTCTGACTTTTAATGCAAAAACAAGTTCAGTGCTATTCAGTGCTGGGCTTCATATTGGATAACACACTGACACCTGTAAAATGTGAACTGTATGTGATTTCTGTAGTCAGAGTTTTCTTCTATAGGTGTCTGCTTACTTGTTTTGCTTCTTCAGGATAATATCCATGTCATCTAATGGAAAAACATCAATTGTTTAGAAAATTGTTAGACTCCTCAATACTGGTACTATATATATATATATATATTAGATGTATGATGTATATGCATATGTAACTCACATAGAATCTCAATCACTCTTTATGTATCTCAGCACCAGCTGCCTAAATGACTTGATAAATCACACCTTCCACTCTCTCCTGTTTCTTCAGTAAATAGGGCCAAATTCAAAGTGGAGCTGAAGGGGGATCTATTTCTTCAGCTTCAATGGATTTTGGTGCTTGTTTAGCAGCAGCTCTTGAATACTAAAAGATGGTTGCTGAGCTGATGCTTCTTTACCTAAGGCTATGTCAGTAGTAGTTGTTCTAACCCGTTAGCGATTCAGAATAAGTGGGGCACTTCATTAGCTCCAGTTAAAGACAAAACAAAAATGTTTGTTTAAACTAGCAGCAGATCTTAAAGCTGTGTTTCTTTCACACCATTTAGGAGATTTCCCACAAGTTTTCCCCTTGGGGTCATCTTCAAAAGCCAACATTTTTTCAGGTGCTCTACAAACTGTGCCTAGCCTACTGTAGCTCCTTCCTCACTCTTAACCCACACAGAGTGTGCTCACATGGTGTCCAAACACTTTGTTACATGGCACTTATTTCTCAGACTTCCTGGGGGCAGCATCCTATTGTACAAAGTGTATTTCACTCACCATCAAGTGAGGTAGATTTCCAGTTAAATACTGATATAAGAATAAACCAGGAACTCAGAATGACACTTTGTGCATTTTTTTACTGACTTTTGGACAATGTGTTCTTCCTGCTGTTGAACAGAAAGTGACCTCTGTGAAAACAGCAAGCAAGTAGGGTCAGACTAGGGAAGTTTCTTTTTGGTGATTATCCATGACATCCCTGTTTGTACTGTGCTTGTTGGTACCTCACCTTGGCACTGGCACAGTGGCATTCTTTATACATATCAAGACTGGCTTTGTGAAAAAGTTGCCTTTTATAAATCATTTTAATGGCCAAATGGTGACTTTGAGGGATAGCAAAGGACTGAAAAGCTTATCAAGTAAAGCCAAGCAGAAATACTCTATTGAAAGACTGACTCTTCCCTAAGGCAGGGATGATAGCTGGTCGGTGGGTAACTGAGGAACTCATGAAACTTGGGGACTGTTCTGTTTGAAGGTCTTGATTTTGCCAGCAGAAGCTCACTGAGGAGAAGGGGCTGTGCACTTATGGGCTGCCTGTAAGGACACACAACACTGAGTACAAGACAGAAACAAGGCTTGTGCAGTTGGATGGATGTGCCTAGTTCAGAGTATGTGGGATAAAACTGGTGATTTGGGTTGCTGGTTTTGTTTTTCTCTGATAGACTGTCTTTCAGCATCCTGAAAACAAAATTCTGGACTACATTCTTTGGTGCCTGCTAAAGATTAGTCAAGATGCTTGTATTTCAACATATTGTAAAAGGAGGGGCTCCATCAAGGCTGGAAATAGCTGTTGTTTAAACAGCTCCTCCAGCATCCTGCTGTTTGATTCTTAGATAACAATGTTGTGGGATTTTGGAAAAGCTTTGCCTATCAGGTTAACTGGAGAGTCTTGTTTAGAGGAGCAAATTAGAATCTTAAGCTACTATGCATGTGGAAAAATAGAGTTGTATTTTAATACAAACAAGACCTAAGAGTATAGGAAAAATCACTGATTCTTCTGTATGTGATTTGCATCACATACAAAAAACTTTGCTGCCTGTTTCATGCCTTATGCTGAACTGAGGCTTCAGTTCAGTGCCTGGTCCTGTTGGGTACACTGGGGGAATTGTAGTGTTGTGTACATAATTTATTTCTTTTGATCTTGAGGCACTCTTCAAGGATGTTACTGCTTATGCAGTTGCCTCTCACCAAACAGATAACATGCAGGCAATGGTTCCACACATACTCCTTGACAAGTTGCTGAAGGTGGTAAAGAGTCAGTACAAATGTTCACAGACTCATGTTGGTTTTGCTTTATTCTTAGAAAACATTGCTGATTCGAAGGTGCAAGGAAGATTTATATTGTGAACATTCTTTTGATGACTATTGCTGAATTCCTGTTTTGTGAAGATGTGTGTGAAGTCTGTGTGTCTGCATGTCTAAGCATGAACGTGCACTTTGTGGATATGTTCCATGTCTGAGGATGTACTGAAATAGTCCAATTTGAAATGAAGACTAGGAAAGTATTGATGTCTTTTGTTTCTGATCCTTTGGGGATGCACTGTGGTTACATTTAAGTTTTCCTCAGAAGGTTAAGGTTTTTTCTTTATCTTTTTTTTTTCTTTTAATGAACAAACACCTCCCACCCCCTCAAAAACAAAGTAAAACAAAAAAATTCTTATCTAATCACATGCCTCCAGGAACTGGGCTTTTAAATTAAACCCCAGCTATCTCCAGATTTGTCCTAAGAACACAGTTGGCAGCAACACCAGGTGGTGGTGTAGCAATCAGCATTATTATTAAAAAAAAATTGGCCAGAACATACACAGAAATGTACTGAATAGTAATAAAAAAGTGAATAATAGTTTAAATGCTTTTCAGCTGTTCAATAAGGCAAACAGATGTAGTAACACATACTTGAGAGCATGCCATGTACTTTAATCAGAGAAGTTTAGAGTATCATTTCATCATGGACAAAAAGAAAGAGGCAGAATAATAGGTTTATTTCAAAAGGCAAAATTTTAAGGAGGAGGGCAAGAACTTCCCTGAATTTTTTATGAGATCGAGTCCTGAGAGCTACACTACACTTGACTGGAGAAGACCTGCAGCACCAAGGTAAGCAGTTTCATGAAACAAAGAGTCACGAGATGCAGTTAAATAGAAGATTTTTTAGAAGCTGCCAAACTGTTAAAGGCACATAGTGCTGGAGTGTTTGTGCAAGCAAGAATGCAAATGTTAATGAAAGATGAGATATGTAATAGAGAGTGCTTTGTAAATTTTCATATGGCATCAAAAGCTGTGAGGCAACCTGGTTGAAATGCAGCAAGCACAGCTTGGAGCTGCTGCAAAGGCTGAAGTTCTGGTGTGAGAAATCATAACTGACTTAGTTTCAGTCAAACGGGAATGCAAAAAAATCAAAAAGCACCTAAATCCTTTGTTTAGACATAGGGGCTACCCACTAGTTCTAGTAGAGAAGAAAAATTCAGGGAAAGGATTTGCTGGAATCACAATATTTGTACAGATAAATGTCAAGGAAATAAATACAAGTAAATATCTTCTTGCATATGTTAATATTACATAGTTATTGTTATCAGTAGCAGCCTTTCTAGCATTGTTTCAGATGCCTGGGCTCCCAAGCGGGAGAAGTTTGTGGCACTGCACAGAAAGAATTCTGTCTGGAAGAGTGGTTGGGTCAGAGCTCTCTCAGGTCCCTTCTGCATTTTGCTTGTCACTGTGTATCTCACCCTCCCTGGCTTTTTGTTTTCATCCAGCATTCTTCCTTGGCCAGTCCCACAATCCCTGAGCCTGCCCTGTGTTCCTCTCTCCTTCCTCTGTGTGCTCCTCTGAGATGGTGTCTGTCACCTGGCTTTGCTGTTTCTGATTTGGTGACTTTTCCTGGCCGTGTTTCCAGGGCAGAATCCCCCAGGTTCTCTCCCTCCATGCAAAGTGTGAGGCTGGTGAGGTTGGTGAGGTTAGCAACCCTTGTTATTGCTTCCCTATCTTCTCCCAGCAGTGGGAAGGGGTAAGGACAGCTGTGAATAGGCTCCCAAGAGCCTAAAGCCTCCCCTGGTACTGCAGGTACACAGCAAATGAGAATTCATGGTGTACCCAGTGTGTTTAAGACTTTAAGCCAACCAGTGAAGCTTCAGAGTTGTTTGTGGCTGCTTGGTTTCCCTTTCCTTCTCAGAACAGTGTGGTGCTGTGTGTTCTGGGATCAGGAGCAAAGAGTTGTGACAAAAGGACAAAGAGCTTGAACTCAGTGGAATAACTTGGGGTAGGTTGATAGCTTGCTTGTAATGAGAATTATGGAGTCTCCCCCTAACAGCAGAAATGCAATTGCTGACAAAGGTATCTTCAACCACACACTTAAGATTTCATTCCAGGTGTTTGCTCACCCAGATGTGCAGTCTGTAGCAGTGAAGTCCTCTGCACCCTAACCCCATACAGAATTTTCAGAAAATACAGAAGACAGACAGTAGCATAGTTTTAATAAGAAGTTTTTGTAGTTGCCTAGAAAAGCCATGTATTTTCTATGTCAGTTAAATATATATCCAAGAAATGCTCCTGTAACACAAGAGGAAGCATTCTCAAAGTTGATACCAATAAACCACAGATGCTGCCTTTTAACCATCATTATCATCATTCCCTGGAAAGGGGTGAGTTCAGGCTGAAGCATCAGCACTGATTTTCTGCCCTGACTTTAAATTTCTGTACATTTTGAATTTGTCATACATTTAGCATTACTTCAATGCATTTTTTGTGTGTGGTTGAATACAAAGAGCAGGAGGTCATGAGAGGCATCACCTTGTTTTATCCAGAGGTCAAAGCTAAGAGAGTGTCAGTTTCCATTTTAAGCTTTTGTGGCATAGTTGACATTATATACACTCTTAGGTATGCAATGCAAATCACATTCCTGCAAGCTAATTATAGGATAAATGTAGCCACTTAACTAGGCAGCAGGCATGTCATCTCAGCATGGAGCTATCATATTATGTACATTTGCTGTCTGCTGTATAATTAACAGGATAAAAATATTACTGCCAGATACCATAAAAAAAAATTAACACTATCTTAATTGTCTTTTCAGCTCAGGTATAGCCTATTACCATTTCAAAAAAGACCTTCCCTAATACACTAGAATCTTAAACTTCATTTGCTGAAGATGCCATTAATCCCTTTTCACACTTTGATCTGCCATTGTGATACCTTTGGACTTTGACTTCTCTGTTTTGCTTTTGAACTCTCCTTAAAAACTATTACTGAGATTTAGTGGCTTAAAATTTGAGGTTGCTCAGGACTCTGTATTTGATTTTTAAAAACTTAGTGCATTTGGGTTTCACCATAACAGAGATGTATGCAGCCTGCAATAAGCTTTTGTGCAGGGTGCCTTGCTTCTGAGCTGTGGACATCGTTCTTGTTTAATCCAAATTTTCTGGGTTTCTAATCTCTCATTTTTAATGTGTATCCTATAGCATTCATTGCTGTCTTGTATGTGGCTATAAATGAATGAAATTTTTGCATATTTAATCCTAATTCTTACTATAATATGCTTTCATCAGTGTTTGTGTAATATTTTGATGAAAAGTGGCTGATTCCTCCTCCTCCTTGTAAAATCACTGTAATCTCCCTGTGATCTGAATACCACATCACTGCTGATGTCATCTGCAGTTTGTAACTCCCATTTAGTGAAACTGCATTGGGAATCTCAAGACTCTGAATGCTGCTTTTGCCACTTGAAATTATTTACACGATGGCTCACATTCAGAAAATACTTAGAATACATGTTTATTTTCAGGTATTTTTGGGAGTTATTAAAGCTGAAAACTTCCATTAATTTAACAAATTGCTCTGGAATTCTTTGCCACAGCAGTTTGCAAATTGCTCCTTGAAAACACACCTGTGCTGCAGACGTGTAAAACCTGGTAACTGGAGAAAAGATTGAGATAAACGTGGCACCATTTAATCTGGCAAAGCTCTCTCAGTAATTTCTGTTGCAGTAGGTCTGTAGGAACCTTGGGCAGTTCTTGCATATTTACTTAAATGTTGACATCAGTAATGACACACATGGCTAACAGATTTTCCACATGTTTTCCTCCCTGGATGACATCTTCCTACTCCATCAGGACTCAAAGTCTGATTGTGGAGGCTGTTGATTGATAGCTTAGAGCACATGAGGTTTGGGAAAAACACAAGAATGACAGTTTATATAAATATCCTAATATGACACTTTTTTCTGGGTTTACCCTAACTTTTCTTTTTCTCTGACCTAGAAATGATTTTTAGGTGTACAGAAACCCACAGATACTTTAGAAACACAGTTGACTCACTCAGACATCTTGTTAGCATTTTGTACTTAATTGCTTCTTTCTCTGCTTACCCGGGGGGAATTGTACATGCCAAGATGGAGCTCTACTAGATCTAATAGGAGAAAAAAACAAAAGGAAATAATGACTAGTCTTCCAAATCATCCTAAGTGGTCCAGGACATGAGAGGGAGTGCTTTTTCCTGGCAGCAAAACCCCAAAACATGTAACTGGCTCATCCAGTGTCTCTTAGATTTTCAGATTAGGAATGGTATTTTTATTACCCTCCATCTTTCTTCATAAAGAGCCCATTTTAAATGCTGTATAAGCTACTTGTGGAAAAAAGTAGCTACTATCTGTAGAAGTTGCTTTAAAATGAATATTTTTACTCCTGAAAGCATTGCTGCTTTGTGTAAGCCTCTGGAAAAAGACAGATAGCTTTATGACAGCCTCTTTCTTCTAGGAAGACCAAAGGGCAGCCTAATATTCTATGTACGGATGCAGATTTAATAGCAAATTGCCAAAAGGGCTCTTTAGAAAATAAGAGACCTTCAAGAAGATGTTTTCATATTTACATATAAATCCACAGAGGGATATATGAATATGCCATGCTGATACCTGTCTTGCTAAAGCCATGGAAGAGAGTAATAGTATTTTTTTCATGCTGAGCTGCTTGCACACAGAAGTGATTAGTGAATTTCCAGATATATGGATGCTCAAAATGATGGTATTTTAAAGGATATTTTTCCCAGGACCAAAGGGAAGTGCCAGTCTTGGCTTTCCATCTCCTACAAATGTAGCTATTTTCCATAAAGGGTTATGTGCTGGAAATTTTGCCCTGTATTCAAGACAGAAAGCAAATTATTTCCTTTCATCAATAGAATTGAAACATTGCACAAATTTGGAGTTCTAATATTTTATACTTGCATGTCCTAAAATAATAATAATAATAAATTCAAGCAACTATATTCCCTTATGTAGCCCTTTCAACACCCCTGTCTACAAAATTTTCTGCTGATTTTAGTGATAATGCCAAAACTAATCACTGGAGACACAAATTAATAATTCTGTACCTGAGCAACTGAATACTCAGTCTAGAGTTATTTTAAAAAGCAGGAGAGTGTCAGGAGTGTTTCTCCAGACCATTTACAGTCACTCTGCCTCCTGACTTTCGTGCTGCCAAATTGAAGGATTTGGTTCCAGCATTTCCAGGGCTCTCAGACCAGGGCTGTCATGGCATTCCCTCACTTCAGGCACATTCTTCCTCTTTCATTTCACTGAATACATTAGAGGGTTTTTAAAGGACAGAGCAACATTAATCCTAATAGCCTTAGGTCTGAGACTCCATGCTGTTGGCTGATAAAACCAGCCTGTCTCCTTCCACACCCAGAACATTTATTCACTTTACTGGCTTTATCTTCCCCAACATCCTCGGTGATTTATCCTTTTAATCTCTCCAAATCAGTTATAGCTACTATTCTTTTAACTATGGCTAAGTGTTGGAAAATTCTTTTTGAATTGATGTGGTTCTAGAAAGGTTTTTCCAATCAGCTGTGTGATGTCTTGTTCTCAGGATTAAAAAAATTACCTTGCCTGGAGCAAGTTAGAAGATTAAACCACAGCTCTTGGTGCTCCAGGGAGCTGACAGTGGTGTCCAGTTCCTCAGTCCAACCCACAGGTTTTTGGAGCAGTCCTTTCCTTGGCTGGGCTGCATGGCAAGGCAGGAGCAGAGTAAGGGTGCTACTCTGAGCACTCTCAGCTGGCAGCAGCAGAGGCCATTCACTGGGCTTTGTGCAGATGTTTTTGATGACATGGTCTCTGACTGACTCTCCTTGACAAGAATCAGCCCAAGTCCCTGGGGAGTTGGGATTCATTTGCTTGGGGTTCTGTCTTCCAGAGCCTTGTAGTGACCTCTGAATATGTATTTTCTTAATCCATAGAAAATGTTTCTGGTTTACAGGCACAGGTTGCCTTGGTGTTCTCAAACCAGTTGGAGGAGCCTGTAAATTGAGGAAAATTAAAGGGAGCTCTGCCCAGAGGTGCACTTTGGTCCCCCAGAACTTTTACAGACATTCTTATTGTTCTGGACATCAGAGACGCCCAGACAAGAGCTTAGAGATTTCTGTTTTATCCTTCAGGCAGAACTATATGATGAAACAAGAAATTATGCAAAAGCCAAGTGTACTTTCTCTCAGGAGGTGTATAGTCCATTTACAGCACCTTTCAGGAGGTGTACAGGCAGCTGTTTTTACTGCTTGGCCTTGTAATCCAGGCTTGTCTGTGTTGTTGTCTTGCTTTAATTGCAGCAATACTTGAATAGCAGTATTATTGTGAAAATAAATGCATTTTCACTACCTCTTCAGTTAATTTTACACAATCTGGAATGGTCATTTACATTTTAAAACCTATCCTATATCTCTTTGTAAAGGAAGCTAGATAGGCTTAATCCAGCTCTGGTGACCCCAAAAGGAGTGGCAAGCTCTGCTTTATTAGTCATGACTAAGAGCAAGGTTCTTTCTTATCATGTCTTTTAACTGTCTGGTACAATGAAGATTTACTGAAATACATGGTCTGCTAATCCTCTATGTTAAAGGAAGAGTACAGGGATTATGTGGTCATTCTCTTACTGTCATGACCAGGTATCATAGTGGTGGTTATGACAGTTGATTTTTGGAACATCTTTGGAAACACTGGAAGCTGTTTTACCAGCACCTTAGCTGTGAATTAAGCTGTCATCACTCAGTGATCACTCCTGTCTTATGGCTATTTTCCAGACAGTCTGGTCTGCTTGTAGATAAGAATGCTCAGCTCTTCATTTTGATGAGGGCTGTGTGTTAGAAACTGTGATCAGAATTATTAGGGAAATGGTAACAGGGTGGTTTGAGAACAGAGAATTGCAAAACTCTCTTGATATTCTAAAAGAAGGTCCTATGTTGATATTTTTCCCCCAAATGTTTTGTTGCTTTGGCTATACTGATTTAATAACTCCCTTCTTCTTCAGGTGCTTTCTAAGGTGCTTATGTAATGTGGGGAATAGACATTTTCAGTATCTGTTGTTCTAAATGCTCACCACTAAATAAACATATAAGGTTCTGTGATAGTTTAAGAAGAATGAAGGTAATGGCTGCTAAAATACAGTTTTCTGGAATCAGATTAGGCTTTTTGGTCCAGTTTTTTTTTGGGTAACCTCAGTGGTTTGACGTCAGCTGTACCAGGACTGATAACCTCACTCGAAGCTGTGTTTCATCACAACCATTTCCTTCTGTCTGATATTCACATTGCAGATACCTCCTCAATTCTTAGTATTTCTCCAAGCAGTAGAACTCCAAACTACTCTGTGAGTAGGTATTAACTCTAAATTGTTGCGCTTTGTATCTCTTGGCAAACCTTTGAAGCATAATGTGGTTAGAAATGAAATATTCTGGTACCAAATTTTACTCATGTCTTTTAAGGTTACTAATATGTCAAGTCCACAAGGATACACAGGACTTGGGAACATGCAGGTGGAGGTTGGAGGAAGAGAAGAGAAGCTCTAAAAGACTGAAAAATAACTAAGTAGTCAAAAGAGTTTCTTGTACATCTCAGGGTGTGCATAGAGGTGAGGTTGAGGCTGTGACTCTTCATCAGCGTCGGTGAGGAGGTGACACAGCTCAATCCCCCCATCACAGAATCAGGACAGTTCAGATCAGCAGGTGGTCTGTGACCTGCTGAGGTTTATGGATCCATTCCCATTAAGGGTGTTGCAGGTTGGAGCTGTTAAGTGTTGGGATCTACTTTGTTCACCACTTTTGGCAGAGGTAATGACAGAGACGTGTTCCTCAGCCCAAAAACAGATCCAGGACAAGCTGCATGGATTTTAGTGCATGCAGCAGCTACCCAGACTAATTTCCAGCATAGAAGGCTGCCTCAAATGGAGTAGATACACTTTTTTGGAGCAGATAGAGAAATGAACACCACTGGTGTGGTTTAATCTCAGACATGGCTTCTTCCTCCCACTTCAGAAAGCATAACATTGAAATGAGTGCTCAGCCCCTATTTAATTTAAGGCTTACATGAAAATCAGTGAAAAGTAGGCAAAACTTGCTTAATTAGTGAAAATTGGATGGGTTTTGATTTGGTGTTTTTTTGGGGTTTTTTTTCTGTGTTTGTTATTGTTTTGTGTTTGGGTGTTTTTTTAATCATGTTAAAGTGCAGAAAACTGGTTGCAGTAGTATTTCTGCAAAATACCAAGGCCAGTTGGAGTATGTGGAAGGGGAATTGATTTCCTCTGGCAGAAAGTTATTTTGTTTTTTGTTCAGATACACAAAATAATTGCCATTTATGTTTTGATTCATTGTTGATTCCTAGATATTCACTCTGGAGTAGTTCTGATTTGCTCCTTTATAAATGTTAGAAGAGTGGGTAATTAAATGTTATTTTGTGACCTTTATGTGCCTTAAGGAAAAAGACTTGATTATCTTATCTCATGTCACTTTTGGGCCTTCATAGCCATCTAGCTAGAATAATAACCTGCAACTTGGTGCACTGGATCTGTGCCTGCTGCATTAAATGGAAGGCCTGGGTAAAGATGCACTGTGAAACCAAATTCTCAGAGTGGTGCTCTATCATGTATATACTATGTTCATTTACATAGATATCCCCTTTTCACATGCTGTTCATTGTTGTGAACAACAGCATGGAAGTGCTTATATATCCAGTGAACTCTGTCTCCTTCAGTATCAATTTTGAACTAGAAGCTGTTTATAAATTCATGTTTAATTACTGTGATTTATAACAAGCTACTTGCTCCTTAAAAGTTGAATTCTAAAAATGCAAATTCTTCACCTATACATTTTAGCAAAGAATTATGATAGATTTTTCTCCTAACAGATGATCACGAAAAACACCTTTGTTTCTGTTGTATGTATAAGGATGCTTATTCTCAAATTCTCCTTGTTGCTTTCTTGGGAAATTGCTGTCAAAAAGTAACTTCTGCTAATTGTAGCAACTCTAAATCACAGAAACTGAATGCATATTTCCTATATATTGCCAAAACATGCCTCATGCATGACAAAGATAAGTCAGTGCAAAAAATACATAATGCATGTCTTTCCCATATAGAAGGTGACAGGCTTTCACTTAGACAATCTCATCTTGGGTGAATTAGACATTTTTAATTATGCACAATAGGCTTCAAATACTAACATAAATTTATTTGTAGGAAAGGCACGATTCTCATGTGTACAAAAGCCAGTTTTACACACTTTGTTCTTTTCATGTATTTGTTTGCCAAAGGTGTATCAGATTGAGTTGAACTGTAACTTGGCATTTGCTTATTTGTGCTTTTTCTGGGGTTATGCATAAGTTTGCAGGTGCTGTGAATCAGGTTGTGGATTTATAGAGCAAAGCAGTTGGAGCTGTGGACACTATGCTGTCTGTTTCTGTGGGCTCTGCTTGTCCCGTGGGCTGGAATACATCAGGTGTGGTGCTGTGAGGGATCCTGTGGTTTAATTCCATCCAAAGGGTCTGGCTCACACAGCTCTGTGATGTGATCCTGCATGCAGATTGTGGGTCAGCTCCTAAAGCATGCTGGTGATGTGAGAAGTCTGTATCCATGGAGTATGTGCACAAAAGTTCCTGAAGGTTCTAAAATCTTACATTGTGTGTTGCTGGTGACACTTTTGAAAAAAGAAATGTGGCTTTTATTTCTGTGTATGAAAGAGCTTGTGACATCTTCTGCTGGCGAGACAGAGTGCAACCATTAGGATATTGGTGGAGCTTGCTGAGGGAAGTGTTGGCCTCTTCCAGTGATATCACCTCTGCTGCTCACCTTCTGTGTCACCTCTGTATCAAGTGAATACTCCAGCACATGGTCAAAACAGGTGATTTTAGGGTTAATACCCTCAGAAGACAAACATCAAAATAGTTGTGGAGCTAAGGCTGTTATGTATAAGGAGTCAGATATGACAGATCCTCAGCTAATTTATGCTAATGTCTATGCATTACCCATAGCAAAGCTATGAGGATTTATTTCAGCTGGAGACTTGGCCCACACATCCAAGCTATCCTTGAATAAAGTGGCACTAATAACCAGGGTTTATATAACTATTTTCACATGCATGAGATAGAGTTTTTACTCAAATGCTTGTGAAAAGTGGGCTGCCAGTGCACTGTTCTGCACAGCTGGTGCTGACTCCTGCGAGCACAGCCAGGCAGTGCCCACCTCTGCCCTGGCTGTACATGCACAGAGCCTGAGGGCTGAAACTGGGGCTCAGATCTCCCACAGGCTCTGTGGCTGGGAGATGGGTGTACATGAGCTGTGGTTAAAGCTCTGTTTTTTCACCAATGTGAGGTCAGACACTTGCTAAAAATGACTTCCAGGAACTTTTTCTTATATGTGATGACTAAGGCTTTGGTGGTAGTTCTGCTTACAGAGTTCTTTAATTTAGTCTGCAAGTATTACTGTAATTTTTTACAAAATTATCTATGAGGATGGGGACATGTTCAAGTTAATCTGTTACTTCTGCTACTTGTTAGAAAAACTATATCCTGTTAATGAATACAGAATTTGTGCAAGCCTCTCCTAAAACAAACTCTGCGTGTGCTGAGGCTTGAATGTTTGCAAGGTTTTGCCCAAGCAGCTCTGCTGAGCAGTTTTTGGTTTATCAGTGTGGTGACTTTCTTAGTGAGGGAAGTGGAATAGAATTTTTCTCTGCAGGTGATACAGAAAGCTGTGCCAGATTTTGGGTTTATCAAAGAAAATTATATTTCTTTAAGTACAGCACAGGAGAGCCTGGTCTTTAAAGTTCACACCTCTGGTTATTCCAAGATGGAGCACTGATACAGGAATTAAAATAGCATTTAGACTTCAAGTATTTGCAACACAGGCAATTTCTGTCAAAATGCAGATTGAAACCTTGGTAAATCTGTCATCTCACTTCTGTGATGTAATCAAGACTTTAATTTTGAAATTTTTGACATCTTAGTAATATATATGTGCTCATTTTCTTTTTCCTAGTCATGAAATCCTGAAGGTTGTGGGCTTGTGGATTTCTTTTCCAGATTTTCACACTCTTCCTATTTCTTCTGATTAATGACTAGAAGCTTGATCACATTTTCTAACATATTCTCTTAATTGAAATAAATCTTAAGTAATTAACTGAACAGAGATGTTGGCTTGGCCCAAGAGTTTGGCAAACAATCCCCATTACCAGGACTTTTTCACACTTACAGCAATTTAAATGAAGTTTTATAACTTGTTGCTAAATGAAACCACATAAAGTGATTCTGCACCTGAGAGTACTGTACCATGGCACATCAAAAGTAAAAAAGGACTGTCATCTAAATAAATATTCCATTTAAGTAACCTTTTGTGGGTAATTTCCACATACTTCACTGCATTCTCTTCTTTTTTTTTTCCCCCTTCAGAATTAGGGGTGCTCAATGAAATTAAGAGAAGACACAATTAATTTTTTTTCATGTTCGGTCTTGAAATTGCAGGTAGTCATGACAGGGATGCCTGACTGACAGGTTTTCAGAGTATGTAGCCTCTGCTTGATCTTTAGTCACTTCCTTTTGCTGCAGTGCAAGTATGTTAAAGTATGGAAAAATCTATGACCTGTAGCTTTTAAATCTTACATGTTGTTCTAGAAAAATATATCTAAGGTTAAAATTTCTTTGCAGCTGCCAGTATTTCTTAAATTGTTTCTCTTTCTGTCTGACGTGGTTTCCCAGCGACTTGCTTGGGTCTTGAGGTAGAATAGATTCAGATTAAGGTTGGATTTGTTCTAATAAAATGTGCAGAAACATAATTTGTGACAGTTTCTGTCTTAAAGATTTAACAGCCCCATTAACTGCTTATGCTCACTGACACAACCATCTCAAGCAGTTAGAGGCAAGGGGTTGCTTGTGAGGTTGGAAGGACTCTGGGTTACTGCATTTGCCTTCCCTTATCATCATCCAACCTTCCTGTGCTTAAAGGTGGTTGTGAGCACAGAATAAGTTGAAATGCCTGAGAGTCTGGGCTCAGCCATGGCTTTAAGCTAATCCACTGCCATGGATCTGGGATCTGTCTTACCATACAGCAGTCTGTAACATTCCTGCCTATCTTTCAACAGCTTGGTATGAAAGGATATAAATTTTGGTACTACTACTACTGAAACGTAGGAAATCCTTAAAAATCCTGTGGCCACGTTCCTGTTTCTAGCTACTGCTTTTCTAGGGAGGTGCTTGTGCCCTTGATATGTGTCCTTTCTCTCTCTTTTCTCCTTTTTCTCCCTCTCTCTCCTCCTTTCTCTTCTCGTCTCTCCTTCTTTTCTCCTTCATCTCTCATCTCTCTTTCTTTCTTTGTGATATACATGGAAGATGCTTAAAGGGTGTGTTACTTTGCTTGTAACATACACAAAAGAACTGCATGGCAACTTGCCTGAAACAAGAAGAAAATAGGATTGTAAAGAAAATTTGAGATAGAAGATTGAGAGACGAGTGTATATTTGTACTAATAATGATAGGACCATCCAGAACGGGGGAAAAAAGTGTTTTAAGAGTGTCAGTAGTTCTAAAAATGTGGGTTCTTCTGGTCCCAGTCCCAATCTGCTGACTACAGTAGTTTGCTTCATATAGGAACTTCCTTTTCAAGGATAACATCGCCACATCTGCAAGGATCCCTCAGAAGCTTTGCATGGTGAGCTCTTATTTCATTCTGAAATCTTCTGACATGCGTAGGAAAAATGGCACCAGCACTGATGAGTTTTGAATGAGACCCTTATAGCATCAGTCTCTAAAAATGTGACAAGATGTACCAGGGGACCCTCTGGTATGCTTTATTCTCTTACCCATGACTTTATAGCATGAAAATGAGTGTTTTTTACTGGGACTGCAAAATGGGTTTGTTTCTGAGATTTTGTTCTATAATTGCATATGACTATTTTATCTAAAAATAAATGGAAATCATCTACATCCTGAGGATGCTTCCTGTGCACCCTACAGAAAATCAATGATGAGAAATTAAAGCAGCCTGTGACATTACCTATCATCTTCTGTATAAAACTGTGTTGGTGCTTGTGTCTGACACGAGAGGAACAAGTCACACAAAACAGTATTTTGAGATAAGCCACCTGTGTTACAGAGGCTCGATGTTTACCACAGACCATAACTTCAGATTTTTTCACTATTAGATGGCATCATTCCTTGTTCATCAGCCCTCTTTTAATGCAGTTGACAATAGCCAGGCATGTAATTAATTTACACTTAAATTTTATGTGTCACTTGCATTTTATTTGGTCCTCCTCATCACCAAGTCACATCATTTTGCCATGCAAAAAAATAAAGCTTTGATGACAATAGAAGGCTGCAATTGTGGGAGTGCATATGGATAGAAATGTATTGCTGGTGGTCTCACTGTAAGGTCTGTTGGAGTCAACCTCAAAAGTCCAGTTAGATCAAGCTTAGATGAGTTTCCAGCAACTCCTCTGCTGACTGACAAACAAGCCACATCCTCTCAGTCAGACTGCAAGTCAGTGCAGTTGTGAGTTTTCATGGACTGTGTTTCCAAATTAAATAAATATTTTGTAAGCTGGGCTCAAATGAACCAAACAACAGCATTTGAAATTCCTACCATTTTAATTTCACCCATTTTCCTGATTGAACTTTTACACTGTGCCTGTTGATAAGTTCTGTTTGTGATTAGATTTTTTGTGAGTGATGGACGCACCAAGCAGAAGTGTTTTCTGGGATGTTGACTGGCATTAAATCTGCTTTGAACTCTTTCACATAAAATTTATTTTTGTTTTTAATTAAAATATTGTTCATAAGTAATGCAATAATATATCATATACTAATATATCCTATAATATATACTGTAATATTAAAAGGGAAAATATTTTAATGTTCATAGTTTTAATTTTAATATGAGTAAAAACTTCTGTGAGCAGCACAGGCAACATATCTGAGTATCTCTAAAGACAGATGATGAAAAATATTTAGCAAAAAGAATCTCAGAAGCTTGAAATTTGTTTATGTGCATCCATTTTGCAAGAACAAAAATAGAAACAACTGTAGAACTTTTCTGTGCAGGGTCTCTGCCAAGATGGGAGTTCTATATAGGATGTTTCATATGCGCAAAAAGTTAGCATTAAAATGCATCTTTCCTGTATGCTTAAACTTGTTTTTCATGCCAAGTATTAGAAATTAAACAGAATTTTAAGGGGAGTTGTCTCTTCATTCTGAAATTCTCAGACTATGTTTTGCTTTTCAGTGAAGGAAATGAAGCTTGTGTTGTTTTTGTGAAATAAGTACACTGAATTCCTCAAATAAGTTTTCTCTTTCACTGCCTCCCCACAAGTCCATTGTAAGTGATAAAGGAAATTAAAATACGTTTCAGTATAGATTTTTATTTTTCCCTGGGTTATGAGTCATTCAAGTTAAGGTAAAATCTTCAGTTAGTGACAAGTACAGAGCTCCCATATCTTTTTTTCAGTTGTATATCATGTTAATAATCTTTTTTTTTTGTGGGGGGAAACTCTTCCAGCTGATAATTTAGTTCCTTTTTTTCCTTTTTTGTTTGTTCTCTGTGGATCGTGGGAATAGCAGGATTTCAAACTTACTTGTGTATCACTTTGTGTTCATCTCTGCTGTTATGTTTGTTCAATCCTTTGGTAGCTTTTGCATACTCTTAAAAATACATCCTTTTCCATATAATTCTCTACATTTATTTCCATCTCATTCTTTATCTAGCCCAAAGCATCCATCCTACTGCACCCCTTCCCTCTGCTTGACTGTGCCTTGCCATTGTACCAGTAGTGGTCTGTATCTGACATTTTCAGATTGCAGTTTATCCTTCCTTTTAAAGATAGCTGCTTGGCAGAGACTACAAAGAGCTCCCCAGGTGTTCTAAGTTCAGTGTGGAAAATGGTTTCACACGGTTGTTGTAGATTCCCATGATGTTGAAACAGTCGAGGGAATGAATAGGAAACTGAATCTTTCATGGCTGATGTGGCTCTCAGAGCTGCTCCTGCCTCTCTGTCCCGTGGTACCTGGTAACGTGAGAGCTCCTGCTTGTTGAGTTGGGGGTGATTTATTGTTCCAGACACACCATCCTGCTTCCTTCTGCTGTGCCTTTGAGTGGAAAATTGGGCTTAGCCCACGTTAGACCCATGATGGGAGTGGTTTTAGTGCATGACCACTGTATTAGGACTGGACAAGCATTCCCAGTGCAATGTGTGGGTACTGCAGCCTCCTGTAAACCATCCCATCAGGTCTGGTTTATGTGCAAATCACGAGCTTTACTTTTGCAAATGGTTCCAATTTTTGTGCGAGTGATCAAAGGGTTGCAGCACAACAGGATCACTTATTACAGAGATGTGTCTGGATCAAAGGTTAACATTTTTTGCATGGAATATTCATTTTTAGCTTTGGTTGAACACTGTACTGTTCAGCTGGGAGCAGCAGTCAGGGTTATGTTATCATTTTAGAAATGAACAAGCAGAGAATGGCTTAGCAAGGCCAAGTGGAAATGGTGGTGAAACTAAACTGGGCAGAAAGGCAGCTGGTTCAAAGAGATGATGCAGTAAATGTGATGTCAAACACACAGAAATTTTGATAATTGGAAGAAGGGAAGAGTGTCTTTCTGTGTCACACCAGCCATAAGGCCAGAACTTTGTACAGCCCTGAGCACGGCTCACACAGACCTATGGAGGCTGTGCTTGTGTTTCACCCAGACAGAGCTCAGCCCTCCATCAGCCCTGCTGTGTGAGCTCTCTGAGGTGAGCCAGGGCTGGCTGCAGTGGGCAGGCAGCTCCCCTGGGCAGCTGGGGCAGTGGCACTGCCTGCCTGGCTGTGTGGCAGCCCTTGCTGAGCCCTGTTCCCCTGTACCCTTCAGGGGCTCTCTGTCTCACAGCTGGAAAGCCTTTCTGGCCTCCTTGGGTGGAACACACAAATCTTTACCCAAGCACTGGCTTGGTGGCCTTTCTTTGAGGGATCTAGGGTTCCTCCCTTACATCTCAAGTGACTTGTTCAAATAAATGGTTTGAATATTGAGATTAAAATACAAATTGTTACAGTTTAGTGAGCTGCACCACACCACTCACTTTTCTTTTTTTGTCTGCTCGTGGTGTTTAGCCCTGGACAGCACATTGCTACACCATGAAGAGTTATTAGCTTACACTGCTCTAATTTCTAGTTTGACTTCCTAGGGGTTTTTTGACATTAGATGGTATTCTTATGTGCTACATAAAAAGCAGTCTCTGCTTCTTTTCTCAAGCATGTCCTGATGCTGTTGCTGGGCAATCATTAACTTAAACTTCATTTGCAAATAAATAAATAAACAAAACCAACTTCTCATTAATAAGAAATTGGTATGTATGCAAGTCTGTTCTTTTAAACTCTCATAACTCAGCCAAATAAAAACAGATTTTCACCGGACTACCAAAAGGCACATGTCCAACCTAGAAAGTGCATTTAATAACTTCCCCCCCTTCTGCTGCCTTTTTTTTTTCATTGACATTAATCTCCTGTGCACATTTGGAATTTGGAATGGAGTCATTTTCTAGCTGCAGTGCTTCCAATTTTAAATATTCTGTTTCCTTTCAGTTTTTCCAAGCAATTCAAAGATTAGTAACACTGTAAAACATCTAAAAGCATGCTGGAAGTTTCCTGCTGCTTCAAGTGTTGTGTTATGTTATCTTTGGAATAATTTTAAGGTCCCACTGGTGTAGTATAACAAGTTATTATGTCATGGAGCTTATTAGTATGCCTATGGGAAACATTAATTCACACTGACATCATAGTACGTTTTTCAATAAATCAGGGGATTTTTTTTTTAAGAAGCAGTATTGGGGTTTTTTAAATGAAAAAAGAGTGATCAGATTATTTTTCATTTGTGTTGGGACATGATCCGACTGGCTTGGAGGATGTGCGTCATTATCTCAGCAATGACCTCTGCATTGTTGCAGGGAATGGAAAGAGCAGGGTTTTGGGTCGTTTGAAATCTTTCTTTTTCTAGCATATAGATGTTATTATAAAAGACTTTCTACTCGGTGATTAGCACAGCAGGCTTAAATTGCCTGGGCTCTGGTCATTATTACTTCTGTAATCCCAAAAGTTTATGATATTATTCAGGATCTAAAAAATGACAAAGTAGGCTTAAATTTGGTAAGGATTTAATGTGTGATGCATTTCTTTTGGAGCTGAAAAGTCTGTTTTTGTTGACACAGAGAGCTGAAAAATGACCGCAGACCACAAAGGTCCCAAAACATTGCCAGGGAAAATGTATAAAAAGGGAAATGCCCTTACTGTGCTGTCTGTATGCAATTGGTTTTATTCCCATTTCCCAGATCTCCTGTTACTTAGAAAAACAAAAACAAACTATTTAAGGTGTTGATTTGCCCATGGATCGTGAACCAGACTAAGAATTGAATCTAACTTCTATTGGATAGTTAAATTGAGATTATTCTATTGAGGCAGCTGCATTTTACAGGCACTAATTGACTACCCAGGTACATAACTGCAATTGTAGTTGTGTAGCTGTAGAGCAAGAGGAAGAGCTTTTCTTCTGGGTACTGCACAGGCTTCTGCAATTGCAGAATGACCAGAGCTCCCTCCCCCTTGGGCTCAGTTTGCCTGTGAGAATTCAGGCAGTTCTGCTGCTGTCAGCCTATCACAGGGGAGGGGGCATGCTGGAAATCTGGGCCTCCACACCAGGGGTGTTTCAGATGGAATAAATTCATTGTAGAGCAATGTTTTCTGTGTGGGATAGAACTCTTGGTAAGAGCTGCTGGCCACAGATCATGAAAGCTCTCAGTGTTTTTTAAATATAAGGCCAGTTGTGATAAGCGTGAGCATGTTCCATGAATAATGCTAGTCCATGCTTTAAAAAATACTGCATAGGAAAGGCTTTCCATGTGGCAGAGCCAGGGGTGTTCCTTCAGATTAAGCAGCACACTAGAGGGGTTAGAAGGATCCAGTTTGGATTTCAGGACTCTTGGACCAGGTGGCTGGATGTGTGGCGAGTGTGACATGATGTCTGTTTGCAGTCAACAGCATAGACACACTTAGAAATTTAGTTAATAGTATGGAAATTAAATTAATAGAGTTTGGCAAGATATACCCATGATATTAACTTTTTCTGAAACAAGTCACCTTGTGATAGTAAGACTAACCTCACACTCATGTGACAAAGCCAAATCTGAGTGACTGTGTGAAGGCACTCCCATGAAACTGCTGGGTGAAAATTCAGCAGGAAGCTGGAATCTTTAGATTTTGGCAGCAGGTGTTTAGAGCACAGCACAAATATTGCAACTGTTATGAAGAGCCTTCCAAGAGAGCAACGTTGCACACAGTGAGGTGTGTTCTTCTCTTGGTGATGAACTCTAGGCTGGGCGTCGTGTAGCAATATGTCCCTTGCCTAGGATGACCAGCTGTGTTTACTTCCAGTTCTATTCTATCTGATTAACAGTGATTAAAATTCAGACATTTTAAGGCACGTTGTGTGATCATGGTCCCTTCCTCTGCTCTGTGAGCTGTTTTGGCTCATGGATATTCTATAGTTAAGTCTCCTATCTGGAAGAGGGAGTTTGCATGAAACCATTTTCTGAAGACTTTACTGGCTAAACCTAAGGAAAAATTACATTAACTAGAATTACTTTTTTAACGTAGTTAGTTACAAATAATTTTTCTATGACTCCTTTTTCTGCCCTCCAAAAAATAAGTGGTTAATTTTTTTTCCTAATACGATGCCTTTTGATCATTTTCACAAGGTTGTGGCAATTTCTGATATCGAAGTTAAGAAAGGCTTAACGAATTAAATAAATCATTAAAAAATGCAGACATTAGCTATAAAAGTGACAAGCATATTATCTTAGTGTAGTTTCTGAGTCATTGGGAGCAGAAAGGCAGTGATTTATATTCTGGGCTTAATTGCTGGTCTTGTCCATAAATGCAAAGGGTGCCAAAAGTCCCACTGCCTTTCCCTGGCAGCAGCCCCAGGGCCATCCCAGCTGAAGAAGCAGGGTGGTGCTCACAGAAGAGTGTGGGAAGTCACCTTCATAGCCCTGCCCTGCCCCAGGATCCCAGGGGAGGGGAGCAGGCACCCAGAGGGTCTCTTTCCCACCACCTGGAGAAAGGCATTGATTATGGTGAGCAGGATCTCCTGGGAGGAACAGGGCAGCATGAAAGTGGATTAGGGCTGCAAAGGAGTCCAGGAGAGGCACCTTATATTTTTCTTTTTTTTGTGGTTCCACTTGATGCCATTTCCCATTACGCTTCTGTTTTCCATCCATATATTTTTATGGAAGACTTATAGTCTCCTGCTGGAATTCACCTTGTTTTCTTTGGGTGAAGCAGACTCCAAAACCTCACTCCTCTTATTGTGAGAGTGCTCAGATGCTGGGGGACACTGAATGGTCAAATACTGTCAAGGAAAAAGAGCAATTATATATGTTAGGTTATGAATGTAGTGTTTGTGGAGGTACCTACTTCAGCAAAAGTAGTAGAAGATAAACAGCCAGCATTAAAATACTAAAGAAAGATGATGAATATACATGTATCTGACAGGAAGATCCATGAAAGTACAAAACAGCTCAATTTTATGAAAATACAAAGATGCATTTCTTCTTTTACTAACCTAGATCAGAAGAATTATCATGCGTTATATTAAGCAATTTATACCAAAATTTGCCAGTCAGTTTGGAAGCAGCAAGCTATGATGTCTTTTAATGAATGTCAGCCTTACTTTATACTGAAAAATTAACTGGCTATATAATGATTTACATATTTTAAAAGCAATTGCAACACTGCATATGAATAAAATGCATTAAATATAGTTTTACTAAGTTTCTCTTGTAAACAATAATGCAAAGAAAAAAACAACGTTCATGACACACAGGAATGTTATTCTTTCTTTAAAAAAAAAGGTAAAATGGAAGATCACACTTCTGATTTGTATTTATCATTTCTGACAAATACTAGAGGCCCAGAGGAACAATGGTCAAAATAAATGGTCAATGTCAGGTCCTAAGTATGGCACACTAAATCTGCACACACAGATCATACTGTTCTTTTTTTTCCTAGGGATACGTATGTATGTGGCAAAGAAGTAAAGATCAAACCCCATAAAATACATCATTTATATGCCACTGTGTTATAGAACAGCATGGACATCCTTAATGAGAACTGCTGCTAAAAGAATATTTCCATGAGTTTGTTTCCAGGCACACTGTGGCAAAAGAAGCTGCCCCCTGGGAATTAAATAGTAATAAAAATGTTGGGGGGAGGTGGGCAGCAGAGGTTAAGAACAGAAAAAGAACAAATATGGTGCTTGAATTTTTTCCCTTCTACCAGTTCATCATCCTTTGCAACAGATTGAGGTACGGAATTTGCAAAACATACGTGGAGAGCTTTTTACTGCTTATTTTTTTTAATCTCTGAAGTCCAACGGTGATGATGAAGGTAGCTGTGACATTTGCAATTTTCCATGCACCAGCCCATTCCATTTTCTTCCCTGGTGCCACTTACATGGTACAGTAAGCCTCCAGCATTGACAATAATTATAGCCTGAATAAAATGAAGAAGGTAATATGAACAAAGCTCTGCTGTAATTGCCTTTTCATTATTTGCTAACAGTTAGTTATTCAGTCACAGGGAAAAAATTACACAGTAATTGGTTGACAATAGGAAGCTAAAGCTAAATTCCAGAACTATGATATTTTTGCGTGTTGGTCTTTTAGACCTTTTATTCATATTTTGATTAAACAGCTAGAGCATTAAAGTGAAATATAAATGTAGCCTTGGTTCAGATTCCATAACATTAGTTTCCACCCCACACAATTTTCGTTCAGTTTTGAATTTTAAACTATCACATATGGCAGCCCTGTAAATATTGTAGCCTATTGACTTTGAAATACAGATTTGCAGCTCTCATTCATTTAGTTTAACAGCAGCAAAGAATCCCTTTCACCTTAATGCTTCAGAAAAGTGTCCAGCGTGACTATGTGCAAGCAATTTGATAGTGCAGTTCTGCCTTATTTGAGATACTGAGGTGGAGGAATGCCAGTCTGAATGGATATTTTATTTCTGGGGGATTTTAACCAACAAAAAATCTTAAGCAACCCATGTGATTTTGCAGTTCTGTGTGTACAAAGCAGTGTGATCAGTCCCGACATGGTGAGCCAAGCAGGAGCACCCTCTCAAGCACATACACAGAATTTGTGACCCCACAATGTGAAGCTACTGATGAGTCTCAAGGATCCATTGGAAAATTTGCTTCTGATATGTTTTTCTAGCCTTTGTCTCTTTTATTTTCTTTATTCTAGTGTTTTAAGTGAACCTCAAGTTGCAGCTGAAACTTATTTATCCTTTAATGATTTTAAAATATGGGGTTTTAATCTCTGTTGTTGTCCCAACTTGGCAGAGGACCACCGAGTACATTCTATTGAAGCTGCTTTACCTGCCTGAAGTTCAGCCTTTGTTTAAATTTCACACTTATTTAATGCCACCATGCATTCATCAGACATTCACGTGTTGCACATAATGATGAAAATGACAGGTAGAGTTCTGCATGTTTTGTATTTATTTTAATGCATACGAAGGCTTGGTAGTACTACCTTGGTTAGTGCAAGACATGCAAGGCTGTAACTTTTCACAAAGTTTAAATTCCTAATTTTTTGCTCCTGTACTTGTGTTGTCACTTTCAGTGGATTGCTACCTCTAAATGTGTCAATGGACTTTAAAAGACTTTTTTCCCTTGTATCTGGTGAAGTCTTTAAAAGAGAGCAGAAACTAAGGGCTGGACTGAAAACTGAACTCAGCACATTTACTTCATCATACATTTAATTAGAACAGCATTTTCCTATAAAGTGTAATTACTAGTGTTTCCGCAAGCAAATTTTTGCCAGTCTCAGGCAAAACTACAGTGGATTAATTTAGGGCTTCAGCTGGGTCAGAAACTAGAGGAATTGTTGTACCTTGTATTCTGGATCATGTGCCTTTATAAACGATCCAACCCCAGCAAAGAAATTGCTGGAGGAAGAAAAAGTCCTGTGGAAGCTGAAACCAAACAAAATGTGTGTTAAAGCACATTTACAATGGAGTCTTTGAAGAGTTTAATTCTTATCAAAGTTGGCTGCCTCTCACTGGGCCCTGGAGGATGGGCTGTGAGAGCCTGGCCCAGGGCAGCGCCCGCGGGATGGGCTCCGGCATCGGCTCCTCTGGCTGCCGGGGAAGACGGCTCTCGGCCTGACCAAAAGCAAGCAACCAAAGCTCCTTCCTGGGCACTTCATGAATGTAATCTGCAAGGCAAAGCCATGCCTTGTTTTTCTGGGCCTGATCCAAATGGCAGTGATATCAATGGAACTCTTCCTGCTGGGTGCAGCAAACTCTGGATGGGGCCTTCCAAAGCGAAGAGCCGAAGGAAGTGCCGGCAATAAACAAACATACTCCATCAGCCCTGTTCTGATGTATATTTCATACTTTGCCCTTACTTTTATTTCGAGTCCTAGATCTTTATTATAATCAGTCAGAGTCCTGGCTTTCAAGTTGTGAATGGGCATCATAATTATCTAATGCAACTACTCCAGAAATCAGATTAGTAATTAGCTGAACCAAACTGATTGGTGTGACTTCCTGAATGCATCTCTTTAATGTTGAACATTTGCTTTGTGCTTGAAGGATTTGTTTGTGTGTTTCTTGTATGTGATGAGAGCTTTTCTGTAATTAGCTCCTGGGGGACAGCATATTCTAACAGTTAAAGAATAATTGCAGCCCTATGAAATGTGAAATGGCTTGGGCTGGCTTTTGTTGCAGCTTAATTGTATGCAACAAGTACAGGAGGCTTTTCATTTCACATCATGATAGTAAAGATGTAGCTTTCATAAATAAAGAAAGGAATTTTGTACAGTGGTAAATAGTCTCTAATGTGTTAATTTTGCAGAAAAAACAAAACAAACAAAGCACATTTGAGAATTCTCACTGTTATTGAAGTAGATGTTCATCATTGTTTCATTAGCTTGTAGTTTCAATGTATGACTTTAATGAAAAGGAATAAGGAAGAGAAAAACAAGTGTGGCAATAAAAGACAAATGACTTGGTGGTCAGTCTGAAGCAGCTCATTTTCCTTTGAAATAAAAATTTAAATGCTTTTTCTTCTAAAATTTCATAGGAAGAGAAATTTTGGACAGCAGCAGTGTTCTGGTAAAACTATTTTAATGGGAAAAGAAACCTGGTATTTAACATACTTTTTTTCTCCCTTATTTTAATTGGAAAAAATCTTTTATTTTCCTCTGTTTGTACATGGGTACGTTCTTTCCTTGCCTGTAGGATATTGCTGTTGTCTGTTCCAAATAATTGCAGCTGTCCCTCTTACCTTGCTGTCTGCTCACAGTCACCAGCGCCACTTGCCTTATTGCTCAGTGTCTGTCAGAGAATCGATTTGGGGGTACCACACTGTGTGTAGCAGGGAGCCCTTGTGTGCTTGCCCTTGCACGTAGCCTGAGTTTGCTGACTGTTAATGTGCCTTGTGCCTAATGCCTACAGATAGGATTGCTGGATGCTATTCACAGGAGGGCATTTGGAATGCAGGTTTTCCATCCGGTACCCAATTTACTAGCCTGATGCATCCATCCTTGCCATTCTGCACATCAGAATGATGAGTACTAATTCAATATTTATTGATACCTAATTGATATTGTTCAGTTACCAGCACTTGGCTCTGTGATTGTAAGATGAATTATCCCTAGATTAATCATAGAAATCATGCATATTTTTTTCCCATTAATGAAAAAGACAAAATTGTATAAGTTTGAGTTTAGGTTAATTATCAAAGCTCTTGAAACCACCCTTGCCATAGAGACAGCATTGCTGCAGCATATCTATACTGCCTGTCCATTCCTGTGGCTAGTGGCATGTAACATTTATTTATTTTTTCAGTATAGATGACAGTGATGCCGGAGTCTCATTGTCATCTAGATCTGATAACTGCAAGTCATTTTGATATGGTTCTGGGGTAATCTACAGTGTCAGACTCTCAATGTCATCTTGTCACTACCAGTTCTTTCCATAGCATCGCCATAGGCAATAGCTCTGCTGCTGTGTTTCCTTCGGGGAGCCCTGCGAGGCTGCAGATCATGTGAGGAGTCACCACAGGAGCTGTGTGTCCCCAGTAATGGGGAGAGAGCAGAACTGTGTCCCCCAGAGCACCCCTGCAATCAGTTCTCTGCCTGGGCCTGGTCATGGCTGAGCTTCACTGCGATGCTTGGCTGGAGACAGGTCCGTGGGATGCTGCTGTTTTTTCTTTGGCAGCATCTCAGGAATTTGATGTGCAAGTCCTCAGCCACTGCATTCCTCTCAACGGGGAAAGGGAGGGTGTCCTGCTCACGCTCCGCCTGTGCTTCCCTTGGGTGTTGAAGCAATTCTGATAAGAAACAAAGCATTTATTTGTCCAACCTTGTGTTTTTACACTGCTCCCCGCAACACAACAAGACCTCAATATAGCTGTTGAATGGCTGTTACTTTTGCCATGGAAAGTTCTTTGACAGAGGAAGTGAGAGCAGTGGGTGACCTAGTAATGAGATTGAAATTCTGCCTGTGCTAAAGGCTTGTAGGAAACAGCAGTGAAGAACTCTCTGAATATGCGCTTGCTCTGCACTGTGACCTTGTGTACTGCTACCTTACGTACTTTGTATTCTTCTGTGCAACAGCTGGCCAAAATGCATTTGAACAGTGCAGCTTTTGTCCGAATGTGACAAGTAGGAATGGCTCAGAAGACAGGTTAATTCAATGAAGAAGTTATTTTTGTTTAGCCAGTGGTGTTATAAAAACAACATTCTGCAGATGGTGTTAACTTAGTCTTATGTGGGAATTCTACATCTGTTTGAAAACATTATCAAAATGATTTTAAAATAATTACGTAGAAGCCTAGTGCTTAGTGAACAGAAATGTTTAGCTTCTTGAAAACTTTTTACACAAATTCTGGAGAAGGTTGCTTTGAAAGTGGTTGGAAATGGTCTGGTGTTGTTAAGTTTCAGATTGTGTTTAGGATGCTAAAAGTAAATGGGAGAGATGGTGGTTTTAAAGTACCTCTTTAAGTTATGTTCTTCCTTCTGGCTTCTCATCCTAAATGATAAGAATATTCCCTGTTTTCCTCAAAGGACTAGGAGGAAAACACTCCCAAGAGAAGTTAAATACCTGGAGTGCATTTGGCCTAGAGATGAAATTAATTTTTAATAAATCCAGATTGCTATAATTTCCAATGAATGGTCATCTTGGCCAGTAGCTCCAGGTTTGTCTTGATTTGCTTGTGGAAACTTGACCCAAGACTGTACTTAATTATTCAAAAAATGCAATTCTGCTTATAAATGACCCTGATAATATGATAGGTGATTTTTCATCAAACAATCTGTAAGAAGAATGAATTATAAACTAAAAGGGAATTTTCCCCCCATTAAGTGTCTTCATGACAAAAGGTTATTGACTTGACAGCACTTAATTGCTTGTCATACTACTTTTTTTCCTCTGAAACAGTGTGGTTTATTAGTTTCCACAGAGGAGAAAGCACTGGGGGCACAGTTCAGATGTGGTGGAATCTGCCAAGCCCTTTGCCTCTGGTTCAGCTCTGAAACCCTTATCCATTTCTCAGCTGGGTTCAAAAGAGACCCCTTGTCAAGTGACTTGTTTAATATCAGGAAGTATTTTAGTTGACTAAGTCCTTGTAAAAGGATGGGGATCCCCCAGATCCTTAATTTCATATTTGCATTTAAATGAATAGATATTTGAGAGGATTCAGTGGAGGCTTTTTGACTAGTACATGACAAAGGTGCAAGCGTTAATTTTAATGAATAGAACAATCTGAAAATTTCATGTTTAGTAGGTTAGTCCAAGTTTCTGTCTTACTGAGTTGCTTTGGAATAGAGGGGCAGGATAACATAAGTGCTCAGTAATGCCACAAGTCAGTGATTATTTCCAGCAGGGACATAACAAGACGAATGGAATTTTTCCAAACTTGAATTCTTTAATTAAACAATAACTTCTTGAAGTAGTGTTCACTGGTGGAAAGCTGGTCAGCCCATAAATCATATGTATTACTTTTCTTTCAATCTAGTTAGGAGCATAAACCATTGCATCACTAATATTTTTAAATATTCCCTGTCATGAAAATGAATACAAAATTTGGAGTGCACGCTCAAATTGCATTTGACATCTCATAAAGTCAAGACATGACCATTATAGTTCAAACCTGTAGAATAATGCCCAGAACTAATGTCATCCTTTAAAAGGCACCACATTTTGTGCTGCTAACATAAATGTAGCATAAATGCAAATATGGCCAAGAGTCCGATAGCATAACTAGCATAAACTGTTTCTGAGTGTTTACCTCTAGAGAAAGCCTTTGTTGCTGTGAGGCTGGGTTGATAAGTGAGTTACTGAAGTCACTCGAGTAGGTACAGTGAGCTGAGAGCAGCAGTTTTACTGCCCTCCCCTAAGAAGAATAGTTTTATTTGTCTTCTACTTAATCTTTCTAAACAGAGGGTCTTGGCTAACTGAAGTCAATAAAAAACTTACCATTGACTTCAATGGGTTTTGAGTCGGTTCTTTAAGTCTTTAATATTTGTTACATTTTGACATAAGTATATTTGCACTCAGAAGGTGGCAAGCAAACCTGTTTTTTTTTTCTTATGTTATTTTACTGTGCTCTTAATACATCCTAACAATTATTCTTTCCTGTGCATGGAGCATCCATATGATTTGTGTTTCTTTTCAGTACTTAAAACTAATCTTTGTTTTCTCAGGCTTTTAGGTGGGACACTTACCTTAATCCTCTTATGTTTGTATGCCTTGAAGTGATGGCGCTTTGTATGATTTAGGATTTCAAGAGCCTGACTTAGAATCCTGAGGTCAGCTTGACCTTCTTTGTTGGGTGGTATTTTCTTTTGCTACCACAATTGTGAGTAATTCTCAGAAGTTTTGCTAAGTCTCCAGCCCTAGTTTACTTTCTTTTCTCCCCCTGCTCCCCAACACATGAACACAACTATTTCTTTTCTATTTACTTATTTTTTCGGCCTTATTATTTGCCTGTGATGTGAGGTTTTTCAGTAATTAAAAATAGCCATCCTTTCTTAGCACCATCTTGCTTTGAATTATTATCTTTTTCCTTGCTAAGAACAAAAATTTCACTATGCTAAGCAAGGACATAATATTCTCATTTGGTAATTCTTTAATATTGGGTTATTGCTGTTTCATTGGTTTATTGAATTGGCTTTTAGTACATTTTTTTTTTTTATTTGATCCTTTTAAGGAAAAACAGCATTTTCCTTGGAAGTTAAGAAAGCAGAGGGCATAGATCATTTCCTAAATCAGCTACAATGTTATCATTTTTTGTGTGTGACTGTTTGATTTGTGCAACTTATTAGTTATGACTTCACTCAAATTTTTACCTTTTTGGCTGATAACCAGGTCTCAGGTTTTTATAATACCAGAATATAGTCAGCCAAGACAAATTGATTCAGACAGTTGTCACAGAAGTATTTAGCTAAAATTACTTCAAAAGTTTTACACTGCTTGACACTGCAGTACTGTCTTTGAAGTGTATAACCTGAAAAATATTTGTTATTAACAATTCCAGACAGGTGTTTCACCAAAGACATGTGAAGATGTGTAGAAGAGGAGATTAATATTTTGCAGTAGGTTTAGCCTCTGGAGGAAATATTTGTCTTACTCGTTTGGAATTCCACTTGTCACTTCACCAAAAGCTTTGTTCGCAGTCAGGGTTGGTTCTGAACAAGTGAAATGAAACTGTATTTGGTCATAAGAATTAGCACAACATATGCTTGGGTGATATTTAAATAGCTGCTGTGAGATAATTGTAAGGCAATCTTTTGCAGGCTGTGGTTCTGCTTTTATGATACTTAAAGCAGGGGCACCTAATAATCATGCTGGGATTAAAAACATTTCCAGCACTGCTGCTGTGGCTGTGGGTGCCATCCATGCCACCTGCCAGAAGCCTTGGGGTCTGGAAGCGATGGGACAGGTGACGTGGCATCCAGCCTGGCTCTGAGGAGGGTCAGTGGCTGGGGACACCCTCTGCTCCCTGCTCGGTGTCCCCCAGCAGTGCTGAGGGTTGGTGGCTGCGGGGAGCTCGCTGTGCCAGGAACAAGCTCTGCTGTGCCAGGAACAAGCTCTGCTGTGCTCTAGAGCAGTCGGAGTCAGAGCCCTTGAAGGCTCTGGGCTGTGCTGCTGAGGGGCAGGAGGGAGCCAGCCACGGGCTCACGGTGCTGCAGGTCTGCCCTGCAGAGGGGAATCGACCCCTGTGCTGCTTGTCCGCGCTGCTGGACCGTGGGGAGCTGAGCACCAACCTGACTGAGCTCCTGGCAGGCTGAGATAAGCACTGAAGGGCACCACTGAATCATAGCCTGGCTACCTGATACTTTTTGTGATCACGAGAAAGGAAATAGTTTAGGATACTGGAAGAGAAAATATGTAATAAACCTATTTTGATTTGGACACCAAATATAAGCGAGTCTGGTGAGGTGGTGCAAAACAAATTGCTGTGTGTTTTTAGGAGGTCAAATTAAAAGTTATTTGAGTGTGAGCTACCGGTCATAACAGTGAGACAGGGTTTGAATACCCATTTTTGGGTGGGTATTCTACTACCTGCTTAAAATTTAAATTTTTGGTGCAGAGGTGTTAGCCATCTGGGAGCACTGCCCACTGCTGCTGCATTTGTTGGTGATGGGAGGCACAGAGCTCACAAGAGAGCTGCTGAGGTCAAAACAAGCAGGGGCTTAGATTTTTCTCCTAAGCAAAATGTATAATATTTAGGTGGGTTATTTAATTTCTGCCATGCCCTGCTGTGTGGGGGAGAATGTCCTCTGATGCCCATGGGTGAGCAGTCCTCATCCTCCCCTTCTGCGACAGGCTTTGTGCTGGGTGAAGAGCCTGCTTCTGCGCGGGGACAAGGTGTGGCTGATGCATCCCAGATAAACCCTCACACAAAAAGGCACTGTGTCACTGAATGGGATTCCAGTGTAGCTCTTTAATTTCATCTCTTGGAAATGTTTCTCCTCTTTCATCCAACTGCCTTTATCTTAACTTCTGATCTGAGGAAAGCAGCAGCCTTTCAAATTGAACAAACCGTGTTTCAAATAGGCGCTTCTGCTTGTGACAAGATGTACCTCATTTTCTCTGCAAGCCCTCAGCAAGGTCACACCTTTTTAATTTATTTTCTGTAAGAAAAATCTAGTTGCATGATAGAACAAGGCCAGATCTAGCTAGAGGTCATTTCTTGAACTAGTCATAAAGTAGAATAGGATTAGAACCATTTAAAATCCCAGATCTTAAAATACATTCTGTTAAAATATAGGCTTTGTGTTTACAAATCAACATAAAGAGCTGCTTAAAGTTGTGGCCAATTCAGTTATAATACCAGGAATATTTTAGGATTTTTTTCCTCTTTTTACTATGAGAGTGACCTTTCTTTTCCTTTCTTCCCTTTTTCTTTTTGTTTTGGTGTCTCTGAGACACAAAATCCCTTGTACAACCAGATGGCTTCATAACTTAAGTTTCTGTATTTTGAAATTAAAAAACTCTGTTTCTTCTAGAAATATTAATACATTTTTGCAAATATATATTTCATTAATATGTATTAATACGGGATGAACACATGTTTAATAGATTTGTTACTTGTTCAGCAGCAGGAAAATACCAGTCAGGATGCCATCTGTATGGTCTAGAAATTAACACAGGTGTATTTCTGAAGGACATTAGTTTCTGGCCTCATCCTTAGACACGTAGCTTTTTTGAAGAGCATATATTCAACAACAAGGTAGTGCTTTTTCAACCAAAATTTCACAGCCAGTTTTTGTTAGATGGCTCACGGTTCCCACAAGCCCATCTCTTTCCTTCCATGCTTTCAAACGCCAGTTGTGGGTTTGCAGCACCAGCTTTCCACAGGCTGGCCTTGTTTCAACAAGTGGTGTGTGAAAGCAGGAGATGTTCTGCTGGCAGAGGTGCTGGGGACCCCGGCAGCTGTGAGAGGCAGAGCTCAGGTCCTGCTCAGGTCTGGCTATGGAAATGTCACAGGGCTGTTGGGGGCTCTCCAGGTGCCCTCTCTGCTCAGGTTTTCTTCTTGTCAAGTCCATTATGTCAAAGGCCTATCTAAACTTCTTCGTTTTACAGCACGGGTGCAACAGACTGTGACATCTCCTCCTAAGTGCTCCCAGTCCGTTTGACTGACGTGTACGCTCGCTGTATGCCTGCCTGCTCAGAGCTGGGATGAAAAATATTGCAAGGGGCTATGTGTACGTGTGGGGTAGCTGGTTTCTTAGAGGGTTTTTTCAATATAATTGATAATGTCACGATTACACTGTGACCTGGTGCAGCTCAGTCACTCATTTGGTGTATGTGTTGAAGTATTCATGCACCACCCTTGAATGCTGTGCGAAAGGGTGACCTGAATGCTCTGAAACTGAGGTAGGGATCAAAGGCATTCTTGAGCTCTGGCAATTCCGTGCTGTGTACGATGATTAACTTGTGTATCACTGTGCAGCTCTACCTTACTAAATTCCTCTTATATGGGTAAAATAATAGTGCTGATTGACATCACCATATGTGCTGAGGATTATTTATTAATAGCTACTAACAGTTTTTGACCTCTCAATAGATATCATTATTTTCAGTTGAACATAACTCACATTTTGATTTGTTTGACTAAATTTACACTTACATGGAGACTGCTTGGAAAAATTGCTATAGGCCCACAGTAATTTATCAACATTCAGTAATACTTCAGGGCAAATGGAAGCTTTTTCTAATAAAATTTATGTATTAAAATAACATGGAGAATTTTTGAATTATGGAATAACACCAAGAGTGTATGTTGAAATAACAAGCCCTCAAATATTAAAGGAGTACAGAAAAGGAGATGGAACGTTGCTCTTTTTCCCATTCAAGATTCAACTGGTAAAGGGTATGTCTTCATATTTTCCTATAAACACAGTTCTGTGCTTAACAGAGCATAATCAAGGACAAATTTGCTTTTGATTGTTAATTCTTCCACATGTGAGAAATCAGGCTTAAAATAAAGCTGTGGTCAGAATGTCAACTAAGCAGAAAGAGTGTAATTTTTTTTTTTTTTTTTTGGCGAGACTACGTTTTGTATTTCAATTCCAAATCAATACAATTACTAATAAAATCTGTGGTCATCTTTCTTCCATATAGCCCAGGGAGCTCCCACTGCCAGGCAAAGTGCGGTGACTTTGCAGGAATGTTGCTGTGACTGGGCTCACATGAGCAGTCCAGCTGATCAAAACTAGGAGATTCACCTCTGAGGCTGAATAAGTAAAATCACAGCTGCAAAGAAGCCTTTGCAGGATCCACATCTTGGTCTGGTATGGCACAAAGGAAATAACTATGAGATTCCATCATTCTGTTTCAGAGCTTCAGTTCAGAGCGCAGTAGCACTAAAGTTAGAGATGTTTGAAAAATGCTTGTTTAAAAGGCTGTCTCTAAAATATTTCTGCACTTCTCTTTCCAGCAAGAACATGTTTTTATTCACTGGCTATGCTGCTTGAGCTTCTCACTCCATGTTTGTTGTTCTACGAATCCAATGTCTCTAGATAGGTCTTTTTAGTAATCTGAAAGTCAAGTGGCCATGCAAGCATTATTAGAGACAGATGATATATGATCCACTCTTTTATTATTTCTTGCACTGAGACAAGACCATCTGTTGTCTTAAAATTACCCACATTTCTTAAGAAATTTCTTTATAAATTACTGCAGGGAGGAAAAGAGAACATTCTTGCTGTGTGCAGACTGATCCTTCTTGTTAACATAGTGTAAAGTATGTTCAGTGCATCTTGAGAATGTAAACTCAAAGCTACCTGCAATGTGTTGAATGGTGTATATGCTTCTTTCTTTTATCCTTTAAAAAATAAGTGTGAAAATAATTTTAATGAAAAGCTCTCTAGAATGGGGTAAAAAGACATTATAAGTATGACTTAATTGGTTCATTGAAAGTGTTTCTCACTATCCTCTACAGCTGGTAAAACTACCACACATTTCTCTTGGTTAATAAAACCTGTGACATATTTATGATAGAAATAACAGTTGCACAGAGCAACAGTGGTGTTAGGGATTCCTAATGGCCTCTTTAAACCACAAATGTCTTACTTGGGAACAGTTTGAATTTTTATTTTTTTTAAATCAGTAAGTCTTCTTCCTTAAAACAGTGATATTTCAAATTGAAAAAGGTAGAAAGATTTGTACAAGCTGTTCTATATTATTTGGATAGACTATGAAAAATACATGAAAGCCTAAAAAAAGATCAAAAGTTTGTTTATACCACCAGCTTGTTTCTAGTGAGAAATCCTTTGACAGATCTCTGTCAACTGAAAATTGCTTTAGCCAAACTTATCCCTATTTCTACAATACACGAGATATTATAGCTGAATCAAGTACTGGAGTATTTCATAATTTATTCCTGCATCCTTGTAATGCAATATTTTGACAATTTATTAATCGGTACTTGAATAATTGTTAGTAAGAAGTTGTATAAGAATATGGAGAACTTCTTCCAACAGAAGCTTCAACGTTTTCCAACTTGATTCAGGTTAAGGAAGTTCAAGAAACTAAGTACAAACATTTCCTGTATGTACAGGAATAAACAACTTTTCAGTATAGGTACAAAGAAAATCATTAATAAAATTAGAATTAGATGAGAACAATAGCATTTATTGTGCCTGATATAATGTACTTTCACACTGAGTCTGTAAGCAATGATACAAGGTTTCCTTTACTGTCAAGCAGTAGGAAGACTTACTTCCACAGGGCAAAATACTCCATTTCAGGTGTCTCACACACAGTATACTTCAGTTTACAGGTGCTTGTCTTTATTGACTTGCCTGTCCAAGGGACTGGTAAGGCTAGAGCTTGAATTGTAGATTACTAACATACCTGAGATTAATCCTATTTGCAATTGATTATACAATGACAACAAGTTAGTTGGATAAATTAAAGATTATTTGTTTGTTATGATGATCTGTGAAAAGCAGAAACAAAATGCAGGGAGACTGTTCTGCAGAAAATGGCAGAAATAAGAGCACAGGTTTGAAAACATTGGAATTATATAGCTAAGAATAGGTTTTGAAAGGAAAAAGAAAAAAAACATTGGACATAAACAGAGATAAGATGTTGTGTTCTCAGATTTGTGTCCAACTTTGAATTTGCCGAATTTGTGATGAGAGAGATTAATGCTTTTGAAATGCATAGGAAAATTGCTTCAGGATCTCATTGTACCATCCAAAGGCAATGTCTTAGGCTAATAGAAGATGGCACACTTCATCAGGCTGTGCTAATTTTAGCCTCAGAACATCTGTGGATTTCTGCTGGAAGTGGGATACTGTGTTCCAGGACACCTGCAGTGAGCATAGAGCTGGATGAGGAATGTTTGCTGTGGCCTTTCAAGTCCTGTGGAAGGATTGTATGTAGGTTAACAGTTGAGTATGAAGAAATCTGTGCTATCAAGAATATTGATCAGCATAATTTAGATTTCATGGACTTTTCCTTAATACAAAAGGTCAAGGTGGATAGATTGCAAGAAGAGTGTCCTGGGGTGACATTATGATATGAAATATGTATCCCATTTCATCTGCTCTGGAGGCTGGTTCTGGTACCTTTAAACTGAGCCTGTGAGAAGGAAGAAAAACTGAGAGACTTTTGTTCTTAAAGCAAAAGTTTCTGTTCAAGGACAGACAGGCTACTGGGGAGATGCTCGGCGGCAGTGGGGTGGAGTACGCTCACTTTCCAGCCTGCTCTCGACTCTCTTCTCTGGAGAGAGTTTTCCTGGGATTTTTGTAATTTTTTTCCTTTTTCCTTCTTCTCTTTGGGATGGTTTCACAACATCAGAGCACACCAGGAGACTTTTCTTGCCAGGCTCCAGTAGGGGATCCCCCGGACAGCCCTGAGGAGGAGGATATAGACACTGACACCTGCACCTACAGAAGGACTCTGAAATCTTTCCAGGTTTCTCTCCATGGCGAGAGATTTTATTATTTAGCATTATTATCCTTTTCTGTGTGTTTTGTTAAATAGTTTTTCTCTTTTTCACTTTCCTCCAAAGAAAAATAATTGGTTTTTCCCAAACCTGGTAGGGGGAGGGGTGGTGGCAACCTGCCTTTCCCTCAGGGGATATTTTCTTCCAAATTTGGCTAAACTGGCACAAAGAGTTAATATATGAAGCCAAACAGTGTTGTGAGTCCTAAAATACACTAGTTGCAGGCACTGGGACCATAAAAAATGATTAAACTTTTAGAACTACCTAATGCCATTGCCTCAAGAGTCTGGGTAGTCTTCGTTACTGTCCCTCAAGTGTGTGGTTTGGAGGCAGGATCCACATCCAACCTTGATTTCTAATCAATATCAGACCATGGGAGCAACATCTCAGATTGCTGCATATCTGAAGGGTGTCACCCATCATGTATTGGTGATGTACATCATGGGTATTGGTTTCCCCACTGCAGTAACAAATTTTCTAAAAAATCAAGACAAGGAATAATTTAATTTCCTTGTTGCAGCCTGTATCACAATATATCAAAATATATTTTTCTGTATCCCCCTACACCCCCTAAACAAAGTAACAGAATCTACATGGACATCCCACAGGAACTGTGAACTGTTCCTGGTCATCATGATGCTTTTAACTGACCAAAAGGAAGAACTACTCTGGTTGTTAAGATAGTATGGGAAATCCATTAGTTATCATTTTTCTGAGGGTGAGGATTGGAAAATGTAGAAATACCCTGTGGTATTTCATCAATGTTTTATATAGTAACATATTTCACAAGCAAGTTTTATTTACTTAGGCAATGAAGAAGCAGACCTTCCTGTTCTGTATTTGGCATTCTCTCCTGGAACCAAACACCCATGGCAAGTTATGGTCTGTTTTAAAATACAGAATGTAAATTGGAAGAGAGTGCAGCACACACCTGCTCATCTCCAATCAGATAGACAAGCAGTATGCAAACTGCAAGCAGCTGTAGTGAAGAAAAAAACCAAACCGGGACATTCTCTACTTCCATACAGAGAAGGAACTAAAGCAAATAGAGGAAAGGCACAAAAGCCCTTGTATTTCATCCTTTTTCACATAAAAGACACCCTTTTCTCAGTAGGTTGGTGGCAAAAGTAAGCATAGTTAAACTGATCCTCCGAGTCTGTGTGTGACAGTGGTGGGACACAAAGAGAGTTCACAGTTTTAGGATCCTGGTCCATTTGCTGTTGTTTGTTTAAAGATCTTTTTTTTTCACTGTTCAGATAGTGAGAAGGATTGGTACTGTTTGATAACTGCACTGTAGAGAAAAACTTGAGTTTCTTGATGGCTTATTTCTTTGATTTGCAGACATTGTGATTATTGCATTTTGGCTGTGATCCAGTCTTTTCATGCAGCTTTAGAAGCAGTGGAATTAAAGCCCCAAATTATCTATTTGTTATTAATGGAGAGACTCAGCTTCTCCATGGCTTTCTTTGGAATGGTTATTCCCTTTCATTGTGGTAAATGCTGTGCTCTGGTTGCACCATTGGTGAATACTAAGCTCCAGTTGCTGTTTATTTAGCAAATGCAAAGAAGTGTTTATGTTCATTGTTAATTCCAGATAATTATTGCTATTAGCTTGTTTCATGTGTTCTGTAGGCAGTTGTTACACTAACAGACAGACACAGCCATTCACACAAACAATTACTTACCTGCCTTGTAAAATGAAAAGGGTTTGTTCTCCCATTAGAGTATTATCTGCAGTCTATTGTTTTATGCATCTTAAAAAACTTTTTATGCAATGACTTTGCTTACTCATTTATTTAATGGAATGCAGGCACATGACAAATCTGCTTTGTTTATTTTGGAGTTCTGCAATTGGTTGTATTATATAGCAAAATGTATAAACTTTTTTCTAAGTTGCTCATTCTCAATAACATTTGCAGAAGAAATATCCATCCATGCAATTATTTTTTAAAGTCACATTTATACTCTTGAAAATTTTATTTATGAAGTTATTCCAACTAAATGTTTTTATGCAACTGAACTGTGTGGGAAAAGTGATGCTGACTGCTCTCCTGTTCTTTTCTCCAAGCAGTTGAAAGGTTTTGCAATGATAATTTTGCTTACAGTCTCCTTTGTTACATCCAGTAAAACACAACAGTCTGGGAGGGATCAGCACACCAAGTTGCACCAGGTGCGAAAATGAAACGCATTGCATTTCTTCAGGCATTCTGTATTTTACATTGGTAATTAATCTGTACACATGTTAGTAAAGAGAATGAAATTACTTTGGCAGCGTTCAGTAGAGCCAAAGCTACACCTCCAAATGTTTCTTGTAACGCTGTGATGATCTATTTTCAAAGATTAGCCTGGGAGTCTTGCTCACCTGTGTGTTCGTGGGACAAGCGTGTAACTCTTGGCACCTTTGTCTTTGCCCTTGCTTGGTCCTTGGTATGCACCCATCCCAGCTCCTCTTCTTTCCCACAGTGACCCTCTGCTGAGGATTGCAGCCATACCTCTGCACTACAAATTAAATTCAATGCTTTTTGTCATAGCTCCTTCCCAGCAAGTTCCAAACTGGCCTTTTTCTTGCTCCTTCATCCAGAATTTATGAAGCCCTTTCCAAAGCTAAATTCACGTACATAGGCTTGTGTAATGCACTTAGGCTGCTGCCAGATGCAAGGTTAACTTTTAATTTATTTCAAACATGTTACAACTAACACGTACTTGTCTGAAGCTGTAAGAGCTGTTAACACTTTATGCCTTGCAAAACTCTCTAGGTTGCTTCTGGAATCACAGCAGAAATACAAGGGTCTCTACTCTATTCCCTCTCTGTCCCATTCCTCCTGAGCTAGGACAGAAGGTCTTGTCTTGATATTTATGCTGAAGACTAACAACTGATTTATAGTTCTGACTGAAAACACTTTTTTGGTTACCCCCCCCCCCCCCACTATTTATTGGAGAT
>VXAC01007103.1:1961798-2045128 GCA_013399225.1 Rhipidura dahli | reverse complement strand
GTTCCCCCCCCCCCCCCATCATGTTTTGGGCATTACTTAGTCAAGTTTTTAGAAGTGAATAAATTAAGGATGTGTTTGCTTATTGTTTTTGAAGGGAGGGGATACAGGAGAAAAAAAATTAAAGTAGCATAAATACTAGGACTTGAGAGAAACATGTACTCTTTAATGGTCTTCCCACTCCTTCTCTCTTGAACTCTGTCATAGATGGATCAAATGAGCAACATTATAATTACAATCATTTTTTAGTAGCATGAATCCTGAGGAACTAAAAAGTTCCTCCAAAGAACAAGTGGGTAAAAGAACATAACCAATGTGCAACAGGGTCACATAAAAAATCCCCACAAAACCCAAACCCGACATGTTTTATGCATTTGGTTATTGACTAAATTAATGTATTATGATTTCATTTCCATTTTAAATAAAATACCTAAATGCATAGCAATTCCTGGCAAGCGAGAAAAGCAAATAAAAATAATTGATTAGCCAGAGGTGGGTTTTTTAAAATAGTTTGTTAAAGCAGGTCAAGCTGAACTGTGCAATATTCATTCATATTTCAGCAGTAAGCTCTCATTATGTGGTGTAAACTAATCTAGATCTCTCCATCTGGCAGTTGTGAGGATAGCAGACAAGTAGTCAAGAACATGATCAATCAGCTGCAGCCCAGTTAAATACTTCACTGTAATTAAACTTGAACAGCATTAAAAATTACACACAATAATTGACGAGAGGTGATTTCCAGTATAGTACCTTTAGCTTGCTTGGTGAGTATGTACTTTTATGAATATATAAATACTGCTTTTGGGCTTAATGCCCACATAGGAGCTGATATGCCGAGTAGGTCATTGGATCACTCAGTGGTGTAAATCTGCCCAGTTGCTGTGATTTCAGTGGTGATACATTAGTGCAGGGTGGCTCGGGACCTTGCCAAGTCTGTAAATATGAATGCCATTCTGTATGTTACACCAGCTGTGTAAATCCAAACTGTTAACATCATTACTGTGTATTTATCACTGCCAGACTAAGAAAGCTGTGAAGAAACAGTTATGGTTGAAAGCAGTTAATTAATTAGCTTAAAGGCAAGATTGTGGCTTAGCTTAATGCAGCTATGCAGGCAGGCACAGGCTGCAATGCACCTTTTTCCTTCTGTCCTGGCTGTCCTTGGGTGTCCCCATGTTTACTCCACCGTGGCTATGCAACATATGAAAAAAGTCTTATAACTCAGGCTTATCAAAAGGAAGATATTTAAAAATTAATTATTGCCTAAAGTAAGTGAATATACATGTGGAGGTATTTCCCCAGGAATCAATCTTTTTTTTCAGACCATTCATCAAAAATAATTTTTCTTATGTTTTTGGGCTGGAGGCAAGGGGCAGGGGGTGAGTCCTGGAACACAAGGTTTTGTGGAGATTTATTGGGTTATTTTCCATGTCTAAAAAGTATCCTAGAGATGGATCAGAAGGAGAAATTGGGTGCCATCTGCCTTGGCAAGGAAAGCTGAAGAGGGCACATTTCTTTTTTCTCAAAAGTGGTGTGGAGCTGAAGTGTCTTTGCAGGGACAGCCACTCTTGTGCCTGGAGCATCCATGTAGCTGTCTAATTTTAGTCTCCTTTATAATCATTCAGTAAAATGTCAAAACCCTGGATTTGGGTTGCTGTATTTCACTGGAATGGTTTTAGACATCTGGGCTAAAGGGCATCCATAAATGACTGCAGTGTTGTATGTATGTATCTCTTGCCTGGAATGAGTCTTTGAGCCTTACATGGAGGTTATGATTTCAGGCATCACAAATGGCCACTTTGATATTATCTTCTGTCTGGAAATACATGTTTCAGCACAAAGCTATCACATTTTGTATTAAAAAAATATAACATTTTGCCACCAGAGTTAGGTTCAAAGTGGCACCATCGGATATGTGCTAAGGTTGTATCTTTGCCTGTCATACCAGATGTAACACTTGTCAAATAACACAGATGACCCTTAAGTATCTTTCATGTATCTCAGGTCTAGAGGGCAGGTTAAAGTACTGAGTATCTCTTCAGAAGAAGTATTTTCTATTTATTGTTTTTTACTGAACCAATCAACCTAGTATCAGAACATCCTACAGACAGAACAAAAGGAAACCCCAGGAAAAGACTTCTGTTCTTCTTCTACTTCTGTTTTTTTTTGTTAAAAATAAATCCAAGACACATGCTTTTGTCTTGGCAAGTTTGTTTCAAGAGTAATACCATGCTGTCGTTGAGCTTGCTTTATCCATTTAAAGAAAAAAAGGCAAATAAAGTGTCAGACAAAAGAGAAATGTTAATTAGGAAGTTCTATTTTTATATATCATGTTTAACTTGTAGGGTTGCTAAATATTTTCAGACTGAAACAGACCCTGATCTTGCATTATTATGGTGTCTGAATCACAAAATGAACAACAAGCTGTTTACAAAGCACCCTTAATCATAGACAAGCAGAGATCATATTGCTTTAGTATTTTTATGAGGAAAGCAATTTGGAGTTTATTATTATTATATTTATTTCCTGTAGTAAATATAAGCTTTTCAGTATAACAAGGGTATTTCCCTCTTTGGTCATAAGTAAATATTGTTCTTTTACAATATTTGTATTCACTTGTGGGGTCACAGAGGAGAAGAGAGTATGCTAAGCTACAAAGCAGCAATCTGAGCATTTGGCAGAAAACTATCAACGCAGAGAATAATAATATCTAGCCCTAGGTATTCGTAAATTATATACAAGCAATTTACATATAATTTATGATTCTTAGTCTCATTTTATTACAAAATTTGCAGTTGTGATTGTAGAAACACCACAGTTGCGTTGGTGGGAGAGGGATATTATGTGTCTCCATTGGAACTACACTGCTCCTCATCCCAGTACAAGATGAATGTGTTTGCCCCACCAGGGTTTCTCCTGTGTGGGCACAAGAGAGGCCTCTCCTTGGGTCCCTTTTATTTACATAAATAAAACAGTCTGCTTTCCCTGCTGGGATGTTCCTCTTTGGATCAGTCAGTGCTGCTCCTTCATTAGAAGATCACATTTGAATTGCATGTGTGGTGTTATCCACACGACAGTTCTTCCCCCCTTTATTTCCCCTCTCATGATCACAGAAGGGACAAGGTGGGAGCTGTATGTAACACAGGTATTTTTCAGAGGAGGTTTACATGCACAGTTCCAGGTCCTAAGGCCAGGAGTGGTGGGTGGCAGTGGGCAGAGGAGGAGCTGCAGGGGCTGCCTGCTGCACCTCCTCCCCTTCTGACAGATTTGGGAGTCTTCAGGCCTCGTTGCTCAGCTTCAGTCAACCCTGCTCTTGAGTTTTTTATACTTTTCCCCTTAGAACTGCAATATTTTTAACCTCTGCTGTAGTTGTGGAAGGGATAGAGAGTGTCACAGGCAGTGTGAAGCCTTGAGACAGTTCAGATATGTTTAGAAGCCTTATCTTTGTCTTTCTTCATGCCTGATTATTTACATAGACAGGCTTCTGTTTGGGTCGCTGTCCTTTTCACTAGCATTTTCTCCCGTAGGCTGTTTGTGTTCCTCTTTCTCACTAGCATGTGTGAGTAGAGAACAAGTCAAGCAGGGTGGCACAGGTATGCCTGGGAGGTGCATGCTGTCACCGGGGAGGTGACTGATGTGCTTGGCCCTGGTGAGCTTCAGGGAGTGCCACCGTCACCAGGACACACGATCTGCTGCTGTCCTCTGAGGAGGAGCCCTGTGCTTGGCCTCTGCTGGCAATTCAGGGGTGTCAGGCCTAGATGGAGGGAGCTGGGCAGGTGTAGTTCCCCAAGGGCAGTGTCTCTGGGTTCCACACTGCTCCTGAGCCCGGGAAGCTCTCTGGATTGTCCAGAGCAGCGCTGCGAGGCGCTGGAAGGTCCCACGTTCCACACAGGGTTCTGTGGGTGGGAGCTGTGCTTCCCCTGTCCTTGCCTGTACTCCAGCAGCTCCAGTCCTTTTCCTCTCACACTGGGAAAGTCCATGCAGCCATAGAGGGAGAGAGAACTTCCTTGGCTTGCCACATGGTACAAATGCTCTGTGGTGGTGCCAGATGCATTGTCACCCACACTGGCTGACATTTAGCATCACTGATTTGGACCCTTACGGAGGGTGGCAGAGCCAGACAAGTGACATACTCAAACATGCAAACCTAGTCTGATCTAAGTTGAAGGTTACTATTTAGTAAATAAACTGAATTCAAATCCAAGTGATTGGCCTTGAACTGACGCCTCTGTAGGTGTTTTTATAAGCAAAGAAATAAAAATTAAGATGAAATAGGGTTTGTAGGTTTGATGAAATTGTTATCTAGCAAATACTTTGCAAATGGGATGTTTGGTATATGTTACAGAGGTGCATATTGCAGATTAAAGCCTATAGATAAAGACTGAAACATCTGTTAGTGCTGCCATTAATGCTCCTGAGCTCCAGCTTAGCATCCATCCTAGAAAACCTTCTCACTACAAAATTGTGTTCTAAGGCAGCACTCTTTGGCATTCACCTCTTTCAATTGACACCTTGGTCAAGCCATGTCAGAGAGAACTTTGTATTAATAGCTGTCTGACTGCTTTTTGTGCTAGGATTATTTCTTTGCAAGCCTGAAAACCTGTCGGTGTTGTGTTAAGACACATTCCACCGGAGGCGTGTCATGACTGTTACTCGCCTGGGGTTGATTCCTCCACAGGAGTTTGCCAGGACTGTGATAGGGATTTCATTGTGTGCACTTAAGAACCAGTAATTCCATAAATCCAGGAATGGTCTGTCAGAGGATCACGTCCAGGATCAGACGCTGTCTTTTCATGCTAGGTTTCTTCTTAGGTAAAAAAAAATCCTTTATACCTACTCTTTAGTAGCCTGCTGGTAAAGTTGCTTTATTGAAAAGCTTGACTAAATATCCATGTTTCTGGCAAGATAATCAAAACTTCAGGCATCAGAACAAGTTATGTCATTGTAGAACTTCCTGCCATAGACTAGGGGAATTTTTAGGCTGCTCCATTTACCATCACACCATTTTTCACATTCCTGTGGACTCCAAAGATGAAGACTTTGACTTAATCACCTTTCCTTTTTCCATATGGAAGGTCTAGCATTCTGTCTTGGATTGCTCATTAAAATCTTACAAAATCTTACGATTGCATTACTCAAAATCTTACAAAAATCATGTGTCATTGTCATATGGACTCATTATTTGTATTCTGGGATGCATTTTGCTCAGACTGGCTCCTATAAGAATCAAACCAAAGGAACAGTTGCTGATAGACTGTTTAGGTTAATGGGTTACTTGCACTGAGAAACAGATGCCTTCAGATTTCAGGGGTCTTTACAAACAAATCTTTGAATGCTGTTTTGTGTTTGAGAGAGCCATTGGAGAGTGGTATTTGTTGCCACCTTGCAAGGCAGCCAGAGATAAAGACCAGAATTCACCTGCCCAGAACTGAGGAGCAGCCAGGTGTTCGGGGCAGGGAGATCCTGGCCATCCCAAGGACATTTCCAGTGAGGTGACACAGGAATGATGATTATTGTGCCGTGAAGTTCTGAATGGGTTTTATGCTTAAACTACTTACCACAAAACATACCATCTCGGTGTGATCAGTGCTCACCTTCACACCAGTGGTTGACCTCACCTAAATTAGGTGACTAAAATACAAGTAGTTTACCTTGACTGTTTTTGCAATGACCTACAATGTGTTAAGTTTCCCTAACCAAAAAACTACTGTAGTTTTATATCAATCTCTGTGTCAGGAATATATTATTAATATACAACATATATTAACATATATATGTGTTACTACATTGTTAATAATGTACACTCTGGAAAATTTTGAACACAGAGCTCTACTGCCTTAGGTTGTAGTAATGAGATGTTAACCATATCTATGCTGCTCAAACTATCACGCCATAAACTAGAGGGAGACACAGCTGCATTGTTTTAAACTCTTTGCTGTTTCAACAGGAGAAAAATCTGAAATTAAAAGAGTTCTGACAGCCTGGAAGCTCATGCTGTTGTTATTAATGGGCTCTTTGGTAATAGAAGCTGAATTTAGTGTGCCAGATGCACCTCAGCCATGGAGGGAGGATGCAGGTCTGGCTTCATAAAGGGGACAGAAAAGGTGCACTGGAGGTTGCCAGCACAATGAAAAACCCACAGCCCAAGAGTATGGCTGCTCAGGTCTGGTTAGTGTAATTTTAGTTTCAGTTTTGCTTTCTATATCAGAAACTGCCCCTATTTCCTTATCTTTTCAGTTGCTCAGAATATATTCACCTAACCAGTTTATAGTCTTATTTATCCTTTTGCCTTCCAAGTCTACTTACACTGTGTTTACCTCTCTTGCCAAGAACCTTAGACTGTGGGAATTCAAAAATGGTCTCAGAGTAGCCTGAAATCAAATAGGTCCTTTCCTCTAGAGTGCTTGGAAAGGTAGAGCTGGTACTTTTGTGATGGGACTCTGTTGATTCAGGAGTTCCTCTGGGGATGAAGCTAAAACATGAAATAAAATTTAAAAAACCCCAAATCCACCAACCCGAAATCTTCATCTTAAAACTGTGCAAACTTTAGTGAATGAGTAAGTTTAGTTTTCAGAGCCAATACTCCAATAATAATGTTAGTACAGACTTGCTGTTGTAGCAAAACTGTGGTGGTGTCCTTGCACTGAGTATGTTTAAATGCAAGTGTTTACTTTTAACTGTCATTTTCCCATTCTATAAAGGGGAATGCCAGAGCTTTGTACTCACTACAAGCCATGTTAAGAGAAAAAAAAAAAGTCTAGTCATCAGAACAAGTAAAGACAATTTCTCTTTACAGTGTTTATTGCAGCTTTCTTTTTTCTGTTTCTTCCCTCCCCTTGCTCTTTGATGAGTCCCGGTGGGGACAGCACAGCATTTGCTGCCTGTAGTCTCGGCCAAGGACAAAAGGGATGAATATTACAGTGCAGTTGCTTGTGTGCCCACCTCTTCAGCTTGTAACCAGGTTCTTCACTTCTCTCTTCTGACCCCACTGATAAGTGGTTTCTCTGGTGTAGACTAGTTATCAGCATGAATAAGGGCTGCTTATTACAACCTAGTTGCAGGTTTACATCTTGCTGCTAGCCAACACAACTTTTCATTCTTTTTTTCTTCTTTTTATTTATTTTTTTTACATTTTATTTTATGTCATCAAAGCATAAGCAGATGTTACATTCAGCCTTGTCTCAGGTAAAGGCAAACCTTCCACATGCTACTGTCTCATTATAGCAACCTCAGCACTGTCACACAGCAGTGACTGACACGCTGCTCCCACCTCACAGGAGCATCTATTCCACAGAACTTACTTTGAGAAGTTACCACAATTAACCACCTAGATATAATTGCTTCTTTACTTTTGCAAAGATGGTCAAAATCAGAATGTAACTGAGCACCTAAAGCTTGGTACATAATGTATTTACAGTCCAGCAATTGTTATTGCCTTCATTTCATAATTTAGAAATGGAAAAATGGTGCCTCTATCCTAACCTCAGTCTCCTGGATCACCACAGTCACAAAACTTGTCTTCTTCATGCCTTGTGATGTTTTGTAGTCTGTCAGACACCCTGATTATGCTGCTAGTTTGTGTCAGTTCTCTAAGCCATTGCCTGCTGGCTTGTCTTCCCTCTAGAATTGTTTCCTTTGGCAGTGGGGAAGAGGGATGGAGCCGCAGCAGGACAAGGGCTTGGGAACAGGAACTGCTGACCTGACAAGGCAGGAGGCAAGAAGGAAGAAGGCAGTACATCATCTTCTTGAAGATCAGCAGATAGTTTGGGGCTGAAGCAGACAGTGTCCAGAGAGGCTGACAAAAAAATGGGATGTCAGGGAAGACCTGTGGTCCTGGAATGGGGCTGATGGCAGTGGTCAGCACAGACACGACCTGAGTGCTTTGCCAGGGTAGTGCAACAGCTTCATGGCAAAGAGGATTGAACCTATTTCCCAAGTGTGCAGTGGCATGCTGGCACAAACATTTGTGTGTGCATTTGTGCAGCGTATCTAAACTTTGCTTTTGTGCTGCTGAAAATCACATTTAACTTGATTTAGTGAGAGTGTGTTCTTTAATTTTAGAACCCTGTGAGTCAGGCAGATGATGAAAGGCTGGACATGAAGCATATTTTCAATCTCTTTAGCCCAGGAAAATTTCAGTTTGTGTTGATAATGATTTCAGACATGTGGACAATGGAACATTCCTTTATTAGGAAGGAAAGTCACCTTTCTCTTTCAAAGGGTTCAGCTGATGTGTGGCACAGTGGATCACACAAACTCACAGTCTGTCATGGAAACATTTGGACTCTTTCAAGGTAAGCCAGGCAGTTCTGCAGGCACTGACAGGAGCAGCACTGACCATAGTCACGGCTTTGGTTAATAATGGAATCTTTCACCCAGCCTTTTGTAGCCTTACACTAAGTGAGGACTTCCATGGGAACCTGGGTGATGGAGGAGTGTTGGGGCTATGGAACAAAACATTGTAGATGAACATTTCTCAGTTCTTCATGGGACAATTTTCTTATGTGTTCATTTGCATTTAAAATTGGAGTTGAAAATAAGGCTTTTAGAAACTTTTAATTTCTATTTAATTATGAGGATTTAACTTCAGGGTCTCTATCTGATTTTAAAGAATAATTAAAATTAAGTATGGCTGGAGTGATTTTTCACAGTTTTTCTGCCTGTCCTTTAGGACTTAAAGTAACAGTAAATTATTTGTGGCTGGGGGTGATCTATATGTAAATTCCATTAAGAATGGAATTTTGTTATAGAGAAATTCAGATTATGAAAATGACATTGCTGCCTTGAACGTCAGTAGCTAATAAATGCATTGGTTGTTACCATTACTTCTCCTAATGTCCTCAATTAAAATGATTTAAAATAGTACAATAGATAAGCAAGATCAATTAATTTTATAAGATGATCAAAGGAATGTAGTTCTGCATTGTAAATGCTCTAAATGTGATAATGGCTTTATCAGGCGGGAAAATAATTTGAAGTAGCTTAAACCTTATTCATTTTAGCTCAAGGGGCTTTTATTTGTAGCTAATCAAATGGTCTTTTGTATTTGCTAAGGTAGAATTTTCAGATTCTGTGCATTAATTTTACAGAGTAAATTTCAGACATTTTTGAAAGTAGCCAAAAAATTCTCAGAAGGCTGTGATTACAGGATCCTGTATAATCAAAGAGAACTTGATTATATTGATGTTCTGAACAGGAGTAGGTTGTTTGCATTTACAGTTTTTGAGAAAGTTATTTTTAGATTGCTTTGCTGCAGTGGCATTTGTTTTACCAAGTTGTGTGAAGCATAACTTCCCTGTGACTGGCATTCTATATAAATGGCTAATTACATGGATTTTTTTTTTTTTATTTAATGTTAAGTCTGGAGATTTGGATATTAAATATCTGGATGGTACAATGACAATAAATTTGTGGATGAAACATCTAAGTGTGGCTTTGAAACCACAGATGAGGGAAATGTCATGTTGGTAAACCTAAGGGGGAGAGAGGTTCACAATCCTGGGAGATTTCCTCCTTCCATTCTTAATGACCATTTCTTTGCTGTTAGTCAAATGACTTTGTCCTCTCTGTGCCTCATGCTACATACTTAAAAACTTTTTGACTAGAAGAAAGTGCATGAGAGGTATGAGAAAAAATTAACTAGATGACCTAAGGCACCAAGAAAGAGTTGAAGATGACAACAGCAGTGTTCACCTTGCTGTGTTTGGGTACTGTGGAGCCTTGCCTTGCAGGCATTTTGTTGAGAAGTCTCCAATGGAAATATTTTGGCTGCTCTGCCACCAGTATAATAACAATCCTTAATATTGCATCACCTCTCCAGATTTCATCAAGGCTGGTCAAGCATTCAAACAAGCTGCCCAGGGAAGTGGTTGAGTTACCAATCCCTGGAAGTGTTTAAAAGACATGTAAATGTGGTGCTGAAGGCCAAGGTTTAGTGGTGGAACTGGCAGTGCTGGGTTAATGGTTAGACTCAACAATATTAAAGGTCTTTTCTAACCTGAACAAGTGGTCTTTCTAGTGCGTGATTCCCTGAAGATCCCAGAGGGGAGCAAATCAGGTCTACGTCAAACTTTCACTTCATGGGGAGCTGAGAGGGAACACGTCTGAGGAGAAGGGGAGGCAGCCTATTCTGCTCAGCCTGTTAGAGGATGGTTTTTAGTTTAATAACTTGCAGTTCAGAATCCTGATAACTGCATGGGCTGTGCTTGGGTATGTGTTGTATTTTTCAATTGTCTAAATGAGTTTCATGCATGTTTAGCTGTCCTCTCTGTAGAAAGAGAAGTAGGAAATGCTGGAGGGGAAGAACAGATCAGATGGTGCAATAAAGCCATTGCACAGAGGTAAAACAGAGCAGAAGGAAATGTGGGATGGAGAATGAGGGACAGTGGTGTGAGGCAATGAGGATGGATAGAAAGTATATCCTCAGTGCATGGTGCTAGGAAAGAGAGAGGAGAGGGACAGAGCTGGCATGCAACGAGAAAAGGAAGAGAAAGAGAGCACAGGCTGTGTTAATCTGCACATAAACCCCTGGTAGGAGGGACATAAAAAGAAGATACGTTCTCATGGCTGCAAGGAACAGAAGTATTCATTGGTGTTATAGATGCATTCTACTATGAAAACAAAAAATGTGCAATTTTAAAAAATAGTAGTTTTTAATCTTAGATTCACTTCTAAATTGCAATAGATATAAAAGATCTTTATCTATAAAAGTTGAATAATTATATTCAAAGGAAGTAGAAGTTTCTGCAAAAGAGAAAGGAGCTTTTCCTAAAGTCAAGGATAGAGCAAAAAATAAAATCCATATCTCAAAAGTTCAATATGAGAAGACAAAAAAAGTCTGAAAACCATAGCATGATGTAACCCCCTCCGCTATTTTTCACGTTCCACTTGAACCTCAGATGGGTTTCTTGTGCCCCACCCCCCTTCATTGGCAGCTGTTTCGGGATCTCACCACTGTGCTGGTTAATGACCTTTTTCTACTTTCCAATTTCCTGGCATTTCTAATTGCTGATTGGTACTTGGTTCTTTCAATTAAGTGATCCTTCTTCCTCCCTAGAGCCTCATTTCTTCCACATGTCTCTCTCCACTGGTATTTACAGGTGTTATCCACTCTGCTTTGTTTTGGTAGACTAAAAAAGGAGAACCTTGTTCTTCTCTGGCTTGGGGCTTTTTCCTTGATCTTCCTCAGTTCTTCTGGTTGGAGCCCATTTCTGCAGCACGTGAATGTCTCAGTGATGATGAGGCTGCCATGCCCTGTATATTGAGATCTGTACTGTTCTGTCTCTGTGAGAGGTACCTTTCTTTGTGCACTGTAGAATCATGTTTGTAATCTAAATCTTGTGCTGCTTTGTCTTTCACTTTGAAGTGGCTAGCAGGAATGCTTAGGCAAGCTATGGTGTACATGTACATAATAAAAGTCTAATGAGACTATGTTCTTAATTATTTTATAATATCAATTAGGTACAGCAGCTATAATTGTTTTCTAAACAAAAGTAAAATGTTATTGGGGTAATGGTTTTCTCTATAACACAGTAATTTTCTCAAAATTCATAGCTTGAAATATAATTTTGGTCAGTGACTGAAGTGCCAGAAGGATGTTCTGAGAATATGGCAGGTATGGAACTGATTCCCAATGTGGAAAACCTCTTGTTGTACTCTCAGGCTCTCTGTTGAAGAAAGGTGTGATTTAGAATATGGTGTCATGCACTGATGTTGCTTTGGACCATGGTAAGCCAGGCAACCTCCTGCAGTTGTACTGGCACCTTGGTTTTTGTTTCTTCTGGGTGGTGTCTTGCAGTATTTCAGCAGAAGCCTTAGCCATAATGGGCAAAGTGCTGGAAGCATTTCCTGTACCTCTAGAGAAGTGGCTCAGTGAAAATAGTCTGTTTCTCTTGGTTGTTTTTTTTTTTTTTTTTCCTAATGCTGCTTCTTCACAAGTAATGTGTTTCACTTGTCTTTGCATTTCTTGTCTGGGATATTTTGCAGGTGTTTTCAAGTTTCCATGCACATAGTTTTTGTTTTTATTGAAATAATTGAGCAAAAGTGATTTTTTTGGTCATCTTTTTACCAGCCTTCCATTACTTTAATCTAAAGTTTCCCTAAAATGTGTTGCAAGGCATTTTCAGAAATGACTGACAAAAGCTAGGCTAAAGCCAGAGTATCTGCATCTTTTTCTCCTTGGCATCTAAGATGCTAGAAGAGAAGAGAAAGAGGAGAATTTGTTTTTGCCTTACTGGTTTGAAATAAAGTTATATATAGCTTAGTATTTTGTCTCCTAACGTGGTGTACTTATGTTCCATCCTCACTTATTCTCTAAGGCCTCTCAGCTCAGGGAAGTCCCTGGCCAGACTGAGAAGCTGCATGTCCTTCTTCCAGTGGAGTCAGAAATGGATCAGTCCATCCCTGGTCCCTACCCACAGATTTTAGAAGCCTCTAGCAGAACCATTTGGAGAGGAAATGAGGAATCCAGTATGGAGAGGTGGGAGAAGTGCCCTTTGTTGCAGCACAGAAAGTACACTGGTCTTGAGGAATGAGCTAGTTAGGATTTTGCATTCCCACTTTCTTGAAAGTTCTTGTTTTTCCAGTTGCTTCCCAAGACTTTATTATAACTATCTGCCTCTTAAAGGACACACACACACACAAATACTTGCATGGGAAAAAGATGAATCTGCATTTTTAAGCAGACACACAAGAATATATGGCAAATAAAACACTGCAAGAAAAATACTCATTAATATCACATTGTCATAATCCTTGCAAGCTGCCTGACAAATTATCTTCATAACCTGGTCCATCCTGTATTAAAATTTGGATCAAGAGGAGGAGGTATTGCATTGAAATTGTTGTTTGCTACATGTGCTTGCATTCTGATTAAGCCCTCTAATACAATGGCCAAATTAAATAAGCCTGGGTCAGTCACACAACTCCAGTGAGTGTTTGAGCTGAAATACTGCACTTCATCTGCAGTGTAATTCCATTTGTGCTATTACATAATTAAATTGAGACTTGAATCGTGTTTTAAAAGATTATGTGACCATATGCAGCTTGAACAAGGGCCAACTTTTGAAATAGTGCTGTTTTTACAATGTCTTTCTCTTACATTTGTTGAGGGTTGGTTTATTTGCTGACGGGGTTTTTAGGGAGTTGTGGATTTGGGGGGGATTGTTGTTTGGGGGTTTTTGGTGGGTTTTTTGTTTGTTTTTAGGGGTGTGTCTTTTGGTTTTGGTTTTTTAATCAGAACTGAATGTTGCCAACATTTAATGAATTGCTGTGATCTAAGCTTGGAGTACTTCTTTATATAATACACAATCACCTTTGGGAAAGGAAAGGTGGAAAAAAAACCCCAACCACACAAAAAAACCCAAACAACCCTGTGAAGCCCCAAATGTGTAAAGCATGAAATAATGACACTCCCACTCATATGGGAATGTAAACTAAAACTGCAGAATGTGCTTTTATCAAATCATGCTCTTAATTAGGTTTTAGGAGAATGCTTTATAGTCAAGGTTTTGTTGAATAATTTAATTATGGAACAGTACACCTGATTTTCAAACTAAGCCAACTGATACTGCCTGAGATAATTGGCATGAACAACTGAGTTTTACATACTCCTGTGAAGAAAAGTGTTTTGGGCGGGGGAAAGAAACAACCCCCCAAAACTAAACCTTTTTTTTTTTTTTTTGCTTACAAAGAACTTCACCTTACAAACTTTCTGGAGTGGCCTAGCATGGTAAATTGTGGCATTTCATGAGGGACAACTCAGAGCTGGGTGGTGAAATTAAACTGTTGCCACAACAAGTTATAAGAGGCGAATTGTGGTTGATGGTGAAATTCCTTGAATTCAGTTTATTTTCATTAATTCACAGTCCTGAGTTCATGTGGTTTCAGAGCTACCTAATTGGAATATGACCTCCAGCCTGGCTATTGCTTCTAACCCAAATCCTGAGCTCTACCTGAAAACTGGGCTGGTTGGGCTCAGCTCAAACCCAGCTTCAACAGAGCCTTATCAGTGAAAACAGAAGTGGTGGTGTTTGTGGGGCTTTTGAGATGGACTCGGTGAGGAGCTAGAGCACATCACCCCATCATAATCCATTAATAGAGTTCAGTGTTTCTGAGCAAATAAATGGTATTCTGTTTTGTTGTGGTTTCTTTTTTGGGAGGAGAGGGTCTGCAGAGGTAGGGCAGCCAGAGTATACTTTTAACCAGGTGTGTCTGTATTCCCAGGTGTGTTCAAATGGTAATGGAGTTTGTAATGCTTTAATATAATCAAATATATGCCCAGAATCACGGGGCACAACCAGGGTGGAACAGGTGATACCACCAGCTTTTCTGGGCAAGGAATCTTGCTTTGCATTTCCAGTACTTATGTGTCTAACAAATACAGAGAGCACCAGGCACTTGAACAACTTGCAACTTGATGGACATAAAAATGAAAATTTTAATGAAGAAAGCTTCTATTATGCATTTAATTTCTGCTATAAATATTGCCCTAAGGCTGCACAGGTTTGTACAATAGTATTTCACTGGATCTAGAGAAGGTTAGGAGATGATACATGGGGAGATGAACCACCTTTTTTGGTCTAGCTGCTTGTTCTGTCTCTACAATCTCAAAATGAACTCAGTCACACTTATGGAAGTGTCTTTTATTAATTTCTCATGTCCTAGAGATGTAACCTGTAGACATATCATTTCACTTTTTAGGATGCTTTCTTGTCTTAAGCAGAAATGGATTTCTAGGGAAGGAGTGGATGCCCAGTTTAAATATTTTAATATTTCTGGAAATAGGAAGCAGTAGTCTGGCTTTCCTGTTTTTATTAATTTACAGCTCTGAGAGAAGATTACAATTTTTATTTTTTTTTGTAGCAAAAGAGTTGTGCTCTTGGGGAAGGGTTGGTCAGTGTATAAACCTGAGAAAAATGGTGAGATAGGGGATGGTTTCACGTGAATTGCAAAGTTCTCCTCCTAAAAACTGCTGTGAATTCTTGCTTGCTGAAGGTCTGCTGGTGGACTTGTTTATCTTAGGAATGAAAAACAGCTTTGAGAAACACTGAATACATTGAGCATTAGGTTTTGTTCTTAGCATCTGGAGACTTCAGTGCTATTATTATTATTCCCTATTGTAGCTTGTACATTTTACAGTGGTGGTGTCAGTTGAAAAATATTTTATCATCGGTTTGCTAAAATCTGCATTTGGAAGAGTTAAAAAACCTCATTTTTCTTTTTTCTTCCACTTAAGTGAATGTTAGAGGGGCAGACAGGCAATTCAAAACCATTTCATGTGCTTGGTGTACCAATCCATGGGTGGCAGTGGGGTGTGCACAAGAGTAGTAGACATTATTGCAAGGTTGGGGTCTTCTCCCAGTTTCCACTGAGACTTTAGCTTTTCTACTTATTCTATTTAGATTTGTTTTCATAATTTTATTTCACCAAATTTAGTCAATTAAGTGATTACTATTACTGCTTGCAGCTTAAAACTTTTTCAGTGCATATTTTTCAAAGTGACTACAGATTCTGAAGAGCCATTCTGTATAACACAGAAGGAATATTCACGAACAGAGCAAGACAGCATATCACTGAAAACTGGAATATATCTGGTGTTGATATATATTTATTCTTGCTGTGGAAAAAGAAAACCTTTGTTGTGGCTGGAATGAAAAAATACCAATTTATCTTTCACATACAAGTTAAAATTTTTCTACTACTAAGTGCACAGACAAGGTGAACTGTTGGTGTTCTAGGACTTGACGTGGGCATTGCTGACTGATCATGCTGCTTTCCACAGTGCTGGCACTCTCCAGCCTGGGGACCCAGCAGGTGAAAGCAGTAGCACAGGCTGAGCTCATAGCTCCAAAGTTTTGCAGCTGGTTCTTCATTAAATGGCACAAAATTTGTGTCCTCACAAGAGAAGGCAAATAATGAGGTGGTTGAAGTTTAATCACTTTTGTTCCTAAAAAGACCATATTGCCAATAAATCGCAATTCAGTACTATAATACTTGCAAAGAATAGTACAAGGCCATAGGCATTTTTAGTTCACCTAGCTTTTCTCTCCTGAGTGGTATTGGTCAAAGAAAGTCTTCTAACTTAAAATGGTTTGGTTATTCCTAGAATGCCATCCTGTTCTGTTCAGTTGTTGATTTGTGTGTTGTTTCTGCTTAATCTAGAACAACATTAAAAAAAATCCAATTACAGTTTCATTAATCTTTTCAAAATTTCTCATGTGAATAGGACAGGTGTATCTCATAACCTGATGCAGCTAAGTTGTTCTAGGTTATTCCAAAAGTTTCATAGCTGTATTTTCAACACTTTTTCATCATATTAAATACACAAAACCATCACATTTTTCCAAGCTTTGCTTGAGCTAGTTAGATTTCAGAGGTTTATCTAGTCATTATTGGTCTTTAAATATAGTCATCATCATAAATGCCCCTCTGTTTCCGTTTGCTCTGCAGAGGTCAAAAGATGAGGTTGGTTTATGAGCTTATTCTGCCATGTGTCACTATCGGCAGCACAATAGAACAGCAGGATGGAGAGGCAGCTCTCACCTCTCCATTTATTACTCTTGTCAACTTGGAAAGGATTTTTTACCTTGTGAAAGGCCCATCAGCAATGAATCAGTGAAGTGAAGACGACAGTTGATTTGTGAATTCAGATTATATAAAGTGACTAGGCTTCAGCGGACTGTGTAGATAAAGCAACTGTCATGATAAGGTGGCATGTGCAATTCCACAAAACCAAATTTATTGCACATTTAAGGAAATCATCCTATTTTAAAATGCCATAAATTTGAAATTGAATATAAGTTATACCCTTGAATTTTGATTTATATTTTGAATATTTTTAATGTGATGCTAAGTAGCATAAATTCAATCCTAGGAGTTTATGCATTCCTTTTTTAAGGGTCGTTTTGACTTTTCTTCTGAATATGTTATCACATTCCTGATATTTTATTCCAAGCAGAAAAATCACTTCATTTGATATTTAGACTTAATAAACATCAGCAAAGATCAAACTGTGATGGCTAGAATAAGACAGGCAAAGTTGATGGAGAAAAGAGAGAGGCCACAATTTTCCTCCTATAGACACAAAACCACAAACATTAGTAGCAAATGCTGTGTTTGTGTCAATATGTGTTTACAGATCATTAGTGATATAAATGTCTCTCAGGTGTTTAACAGATGAAAGTGGATAATTTCATGGCCTCACAGCACTCATTCATTTGACCTTTTCTGCAGTGTTGATCCTCAGCACTGGCGAGGCTTTGCTGACAATGGCAGATTCCTTCAGCACTCCCAGTTTCTGGACTCTGTTAGGATCTGGGAGTGGCATCCCATGTGCCTAATCATGGGACTTTTCAGTGGTGTTGTGAAACTCCAGAGGTTTTGTAGAACAGTGTTTCGTTTGGAGTGGAATGTCCATATGGACCCATGGAGTCTGATGCCACATAAAGGGGGAAAGGTCCTGGCACAAGACATAAGAAAATATTGCAAATAGCTGACCTTTTCTTGTGGATATACAAAGTACTGTGGAATATCCACTACCCTTTTTAAGAGCTGCCAAATGCTATAGGATTAGGTAAAGAATAAGCAGTCTTTTCAAAATATTTAATGACAGCTTTACATTAAAAAGAGTTTTATGTTTTGAACATAACACCTGCTGGACTGGCTCAGATTTGGATGGTCCCTCTGACATTGGTCTGTACCAGATCCTTACAAAAAATGCAAAGAAATGGAAGGCTGTGGAAAAACTGTCAGTTGGGGATTTTCTCCCTAAACCAATGCATCTAGCAATTGGCTTACGTCCTCAACTCTGAGTTTTAGTGTCACTTATAAATGTCTTTTTCCTTTCTGGTCTAACTGTAGATGTTCTTATTATTCACATAAATGTCTAAGCCTTTTTGAATCCTGCTAAGCTCTTGGCTTTAATAATATCTTGTGACAATGAGTTCCACATGTAAATTTGGTAGTATATAAAAATACAGTTCAGTGTAGATTTGCTGCCTTTAATTTCGCTGAGCACTTTTTTCAAAGGTTGGAGCTTTTAAAAACCCAAACCTTCAGAAGGCGCACACAGCTACACTAATGACTTAAATATGTTTCATTATTTATTTTTCTTCTTGCTTTAAAGTCACGAAATGAGGAAGTTCACAGGGTCTACAGGCCATCTTAAGACAGACTCTTATTCTCTTACAACACATCTGGGCCTATAATGTCACTTCAGAGAGACGCCTCCTCTCATATCCCAGTCCTGCAGAGTTTAGCAGAGAGTTTCTGCCTTAGCTCTGCCTGTTTTGTTGATTATTAAATTTAAGTTTCAGCCTGGACTTTAGAAAGCAGCATACTTCAAAGAATTGTTGGTTTGCATAAGCGTCCACATGTTTGGACACTTACCAAACATATGGGTTTTTCTGAATCGCCTTTGCCCATAAAATGAGATGGACATCTTAAGCAATTAGATTTTTCCTCTGAAATTCTTAATATCAACAAGTTGCAATCTTTGGGTAAGTGAGAATAAAAATTAGTTTAAAAGTGGGTGTTGTTTACTTGACAGCTTATCTCAAAGTGTTGTTCAATTGCTTGAGTGCCATCTTACAGGTTAACTACATCCATAGTGGCAAGGATATGACTTGTCATATTTTATTTTTATATCATCTGGATACTGAATTGATGCATGTGAATCTGAAAATGAGTTCTTTGGAGAGAATTTCTTAAGAGCTGTTGTGGCCAGAAATCACTCCTGGCATGCACCAAATCAACATTTCCTAAGTATGTCCTAGGCAGAGCCAGGCTCTCTGATGTGGTACAGGCTTCTGACCTTCCAAACAAGGCACTGCTTCCACAGGTTTCCAGGCTCCAGATGGCAATAAAACCTGGGGTAAAACTGCCTCCACAGTTTAATGGGAACATTTAAACAACCTTCTAATTTCTCCATGGTACCTATGAGAGCATTTAGAAAAAAAACCCAGTGCCCCAAAACCTCTGTAGCTTGCAGCCTTTTCTGGTGTGGTAGGACCAGCTGGAAGGGAGCTGGCAGATGTGCCCTGGTTGGCATTTTGGTTGCACTTGTGCCTGAGACGGATGCTCCTGTCATCATCTCCATGCTCCAACTGTAACTGCACATGCTGGAAAGCTGCAGCACAGGAACACAAGTGTGGGTTAGAAAGAAGCTTCAAACACTAGAAAAACAGCCCTAATAATCCACAGGACTATGAGTGCTCCGCTACTTAGAGGCAAGGGCACAATTTAACTGGGAAGGAGCGTAGAGTGAGTTAGTCCCTCATAGTAGACCAAGGATTTTCAGGTTACCTGGAAAAACAAATCTGCACATCAGATTAGCCTGAACTGTTGTGTGGGGTGTTGACTTGCTAGGCTGCAGTGAGTACTGGAGAGACTACTTATCATTTCGTTTTGAAAAGCAGAAAGGATGAGATTAATAGGCATCTGCACAGATTGTTGTGATATTTTGAAAATCCACAAAGCAAGCCAGCCCTTTTCACAAGTTTTTCCTGGTTTTAAACTAAAAGGTGTTTATTAAAAGAGAAAGGAAAATCAAAGACTGGTCTGCTTTGTGAAGGACAGTCCATAAACTTGCCCTTAAAGCTCAAAGTGTGCAAGGGTATGAATGTCCCAAAGTGCACAGCATCCTTCCATAGTTGCTCCTTGTGTTCGCAGTGCTTGGGTTCTCTCTCTCTAAAACCCAAGAAAACTGCAACATGCACAGTACAGGGGACCACAAAGCTGCTCTTTGGCCCCAGAGGTTTGCAGCCAGAGTGGCACAGAGACAGCATGGGTGGGAAGGGGCGGAATGAGACTGTACTGGTCAGGCTAAAAAGCTGGAAAGTAATTTTTCTCTTCCTGTTGGCATTTTGACAAATCACTTGACAAAAATCTTTGTTTCTTCAAAGTATGTCTTTTTGTTTCCTTTCCTTTAAATCTCATCTTGTGTTAGAATTGCTCTTCAGCTGAAGCACAGTCCTGTGCTGGAGAGGATAGATAGGGCAGCAGGCTGGATGCTGCCACTAGAATGTAGGTAAATGAGAAAACACTTGCTTCTCTTTTTAGGGGCTGGCAGCTTTGAAAACTAGCTTTCATGTGAATATCAGAAACTTTATTGCCTTGACTTGGGTGACCTCATCTACTAGAATGAAGTCATTCATTGAGCCAAGAAAGACAAACCTTCGTTCCAGAGAATTAATCAAGTCCATCAAGTGCTCTGCTTACATCTTATCTCCAGCCAGTGAGAGAGCAAGCAGTTAAAAACTTGACAGCCACCAGATAGCCTCCTGTTCTTCATGTTATGCTAACATCAAAAAGGAGCAAAGAGGCTTCGAAAAGCTCAAACATGCTACTGGATAAGCACAGCTTGACATAATTTCTGACTTGGGGATTACATTGTTTCAAATCAAGGTATTTCTTAGGGAACAAAAACATGGCATTCCAGTGAACTTTAGCTTTTTTTTAAAAAAAACTATTAACTCTGCCAGATAGGAATGCTGAGCACATAATTGCTCACCCTGCCTTTTCATCCCAAGCTATCGCAGAACCCATAAACATTCCAATTAGGCAGCCAATTAAAATGAGAAAGAGCCCTCCTGAATTATACAGCAGTTGGAGGCTGTTCTGCCTTTCTAGTTGTCAGCCAGTGAAAGGTTTTTACTGCATTTGAACTGAAGGAGGTGAAAGAATTAAGTGAAACAGTGATGTTTGAAAGGCCCATGTGAAGGGGCAGCGCAGTGATAATAGTTCTCAGCACTAGTGACAGGGAGCCATTAGTAAGCTATGAAAAGCTTTGTTATGCTAAGAGGTGGACATTATAAAAGGTAGAAGAAAGCAGTTACTTATAAATAAAAAAGCCCCTTAATTTTGCTATTTTATGACTCTTATGGCATGAACTGTATAATTTCAAAATCTGCTTATTTCGTGTGATGTGGGGTTTTTTTTAAGGGGTTATTTTTCAGCTCAGCTAATGCTGGTGTGGAATTTTTTCAGAGTAAATTATTTTTTGCCAAAATGGCATCCATTAAGATATGAAAGAGTGATGGTATGACACAGAGATCCAAAGTCAGAGAAGGCGAAAGGAAAAGCTAAATATTTTGGGTGCTGGATAGAAAACATGTTATTTTGCAAAGGTTGATTATAGCATAAAACTTTTCTATCTTATTCTCCATGAGGAGGCATGGAATCTTACTCGTTCTGTTCATGCACGATAAAAGTCATCCTTGCTGTGCTGGTTTATGCCCTTGATTGCACTGTTCTTGACCTTTGGGTGATGGCTAAAGCAGTTCCATACACCCTAAATTAACAGTGTAAATCTACCAGGAAACTTATCCTTCCTGAGGCATAACCCACACCAAATCAGAGAGAAAGATCTGTTTTTCCCAGTACCATTTTGCTGTGTTAATATGCCTCTTTCCCCCCTTATTCTTCACCTGTTGTTGGTTTTGGCAAGGTTTTGCTCCATTAGCAGGACCATTGTGGTTGTTTAAGGAGGAATTGAGCAGAGGGGATGTGGAGGTACTACTTGGACAGATCCTTCCTCTGTCTCAGATGGGTCTGAACAGAACCGCACCAGACTGAATAATTTCTATTTTTCCTTAGAGAAGGAACAACTTATTCTATATTTTTCTCTACTTAAATGCTTATGTTGCTCAGCCACAAATAGTATTCCCTTAAATATATCTATTTAATGGTAGATGATATCAATTGATTATCACACCTCCCCCTTGTCCCTTTTTTTTTTTTAATGTGGAATAGTTTCCATGTCCTGTGCTTGGTTTTTCAGCCAAGTTTCAGTTCTCTGGCCTCTCTACATCTCTTTTCCACAGTGTTTTCTGTGTCATTTCCTGTTTCTTGTTGCATGCCTGCCTCCATTGCTTCAATGTCCCCTTATTTTCTGTTCTCTCCATCAGTATTTACTATTCAGCCACTGTCTATAAAAAAGGGATCCTGTGCTGTTGTTCTTGTCTGAGCAGAGCTCAGCTGGGTTTACTGCCTCCTTCTCAGCCTGTTGGTTGTCCATTTGTCACCACCCTGCCACAATGAGGAAGAGTCTGTTGGTTCACCTTTAGTTCTCAGAAATTGTTCATGATCCTTGTTCAGCTTCCAGAGCTGTCTGACCAGAGAGGGATCACGGCCCTGGGGCAGGAAGGATACTGGCACTGTTCCTGGAGAGAGAGGAGTAGCAGCAATGACATCAAAGACAGAGACTGGGTAGGCACTGGAGCCATGGAACTATGAAATACATATATCCAACAGCTTCTCCATAGGCGGAATACTTATTATTAGAAATATGCTTTCTGTCAGCTTGGGAAGTATGACTTTTTCTTGTAGAGACAATTTTGCATGTTTAAAGTGCATGAAAAGCAGGAGTCATTCTGAGCATAACATGTCCTAAAGCTTATATGTTAGTGTTTTCCCATTTGGATTTGTACATGCATCTCATCAAAGCAGGGCACCAGGAAGCCAGATGATGTTTTATGGTCTCAGTGGTGCAGAAGGTCAGACTAGGTCTAACACTCCCTTATGGCATGTGCATCTGTGCAAGACATTTTGTTTCCATACTCAAACGTGGCAGCATTCCTTTCCCTGTGTTTCCCTTTTGCCAAGTTGCCATGTGCACAGCAGTATGGCCAGGAGGATGGCTGGGCTCTGCAGAAGTTGCATGTGCTGCTATCTGGGGAAGCAAGATGGCTTTTACTGCAAGAGGGAATAAAGATGCACTTATTTGTGTTGTTTCTGAAAGCCTACTCCTGAACCATCTCATTCATGAATAGAAATGTATTTCTAGTTTGACCCACAGCTCCTGGAAGGTAACAGAAAAGCTTCCAGGGGCTTCAGCGGATCTGGTGAATTTGCAGCCACAGCTCTTTGTTTCTTTGGTCCTTCTCCATGCTGCACTGGAGAGTGTTCACAGGATTTCCATGGGTAGATGGAAGGGTATCTGTGTGCAGGCACTGCCCAGTGTCACTTGGGAAAAGGGAAGTGGTGAGTGGTGTAGCTGTGAATATCCCACACTGCTCCAGATGAAGTGACTGTACACCAGTATGGATGCAGAATCTGGACTTTACTTAAAATAGAAGCTTTAGATTTCAGGAACACCTCATGTTTGTATAGGAGCAGCACAAAATTAGTTGGTAGAAGGTACCCAAATACAAATAGAAAGACTCTCCTGCATTAAAAATGGAGCGCTTCTCATGCAAGGCCAGATAATGTTTCCTAGACCAATATTACTAAGATGACTACCACTGGACATTCCATGTGGTTGGAGACATCAACCAACTTCACAACCACCAGGAGAGAGAATCATGGTAAAAAGAGACCATGGTGGTTAAAAAAGATGGTGGTAGAAGCTTCCCAGATGTGGAAGGCTGGGAAACTATATAGTTTTGAGATGTAAAATAAATTTGATCCAAGAAAAATACTGAGTGCTTTTTCACTAGGTAGGAAACACAGCACAGGACAGAAGTTAAATTGGTGACTGGTAGCTATATCTGAAGCTGCATACAAAAGGACAAATCCAGCTTGAGCTAGACACTGCAGAAGAAATTGACTTAGAGTGTTGGCATAAGCTTCTAACGTTATTAAAACAGAGTATTCCTGGCAGCAATCAGATACTTCTGCTACAAATGGACAAGCAGGAGAGGAATTTAACCAGACAAGTAGTAACCTGGAATGTATTTATAAATTAAGGGAAACAGGAGGAAAAAAACAAAGGAGAGAATGACCACACAATACTGATACGTAAAACTGAGGCTGTGCAAGTTGACAAATCAGGAGCACTGCTTTCACTGGATCCTGTGCCAAGGACAAATAGAAAGTGAATCCAGAAATGACCAGTGCTGAAGAGCAGCTTCCCGTAAGGGAAAATAAGAGGAAGGGACAGCAGCAGAAAAGTTAATTTCTCAGAACTTCCCACTCAGGCAGAGAGTGGGACTGGGGAAGTGACTGTGTGTGACATCCCTTCTCTGGGCCTCTACATTGTGGCATTTGGTAAACTAATTTTGTAAAAACTCCAAAAAAGGTTAGTGAGTGTTTCTAGAAACAAAGGAAGGAAAATATTTGAGGACCTGTGTTTTAATTGTGGAGCTGTGGCCATGCTGCATACATGTCATCTTTAAACATTTTTCTGATTTTTGGACAAAAGTGTTCAAATATATTTCAGTAGTTAATTGCATCCAAGTTTTAAATTTGTCCTTTTTTTCTGTAATTAGTTTTTAATGGCAGGAAACATGAAAAATCATGATTATTTTGACTATTTAGCCTTGCTTGCTTCTTAATCCTCTAAATTTACTGCAGAGATAATGGGCAGCAGGGATGACATCATGCATATACAGCTGCCTTTTTAAGTGCCAGGGCCAGAGGAACCACTTATAGTAATTAGGAAATCCTTAAACAAGTGTTTGTGAAGTATTGGCTAACCCTCACTGTTTGCTTTTTTCTGGCACCACACTAGAAAGGTTTGACCTTGAATAATTATCTACTCACTGACTTTCTATCTTTTCCAGTTACTGGAGCACACAGGCTACTGGTTGATTGCTTTATTGTGGTGTGATATTTTCTATATTTTAAAATATAAATAAAATAAAAAGGCCACACTCCCCCTTAGTCAAATAAGGAGGTGACTGATGTACTGTACTGAGCAGGCCCTAAGGAATATTTCATAAGGATCAAAGATAAATCGAGTAATATTTGATTAGCCTTCTATAATATTGTGTAAATTACCAGTGCTTTCACATGCTGTTCTTCAAAACTTCTTCCCATTAATTTTCACTCTTTCTGTCTTGTCATTAATTAAGACTCTTCCTACAGTATATTTAGATATTTTTTGACCTTAATTATCATCACCCACTTTTTAATGTTTTCAGTTCTAGACCCAGGAAAAATTGAACTGCTCAAAGAGCATTGTAAGCCAATTGTAAATATTCTGTTCAGCTGACAAAGAAGAAGGTGGTCTAAAACTAGAGGGCAAAGTGTTAAATATAGCATCTTTTGTCTGATTCAGTCAAGTTTCAAACTTGTCATTTACACATTTTAAATTCATCTCCTTATTCAGCCTGCATAGCACTCAGACTGTGGACCAGTGGATGCAGAAACCCTTGTTCACTAGTGCAGTGAGCCACTACACCAATTGGTCAAAGTCATTCTTCTCAGAATTATATTAAATCACATAAGAGATACTTTTTTTATCAGAAAGGTTATCATATTTTTATGTGGGATGCAAAAATACATTTCAACATAGGTATAGGGAAAAATTCAAATGAAAACAACAACAACAACAAAAAATCCAGAAAAAAAAAATCAGCATATGAGTATTCCTCTAGCAGTAAATTGTATTTGGATTCTCTCCTCACTGGATGCTAATTTTTAGGCTAAAGTCTATGGTGATATCCTTGTAGAGAGAACGTGATTATTTTTCTAAGAAATTTAACTTTAAAATAAACCTTCTGCTTTCTTTCTGGCTTGTTTTTAATTGCCATTCTACCTCCCATACTACTGAATGAATTCATATGGTTGTCATTTTTCTTAAACAACCCTTATCTTTTAGCCAAATTAAACTGTGTCACACACAGTATCTTTAAAGGTCTTTCATTTACTGTAATATATCTAAGGAGCAGCACCACTGTCAGAAAAATCAACTAATTAAGAATGCAATGCTGAGACATCACCTTAGAGGCAGTGTCTTTTAGGAACAATGCTGCCAACAGAAGGGTCAAGGAAGATGACACCAGCTGCTGTCTGTGTGCTGGGGCTCTCACACAGCCCTGCACACCTCTGTTAGCTGTTCCACAGCTTCTGCAATGACTCCCTGGCCTTTGGAAACATTAGCAAGATTAAAACCCTACAGTTTGCCTTCCTAAACTGCAAGTTTCTGCTCCTGGAACTTTGTGAGGTATTGTTGTAGTTCTTGTGTACACAATTACACACAGCAGCCCTGTGTTCCTGGGAAAATGGCACATACACCGTGAGGCTCCTACAGAGTGTTGCAGAAGTTCTGGAGAGTCACTGGTACATTTCCTTGTCTAATCTGATTACTCAGTCTAGTGGAAGGTGAGCTTGAACCATTCTGAATTATACTTTGTCAAATCTCAAGACTGACAAAGTGAATCTGACTTACATATGAAAAATGGATAAACCCACACTTTATTCCTAATGGCAGTTCTTTCTCTAGCAATGATTGTAAGTTCCACTTACTTTGGCTTAGAACACTTGCAATGTAGCTGAAAGCAGTTTTTAACACATTAAACTGTTTAAAATAGAACCAGTTCTGTCCTGGAAAAAAAACCTTGCCTCATCAAAGAACAAGAAAAACCATGTTTGACTTAAGTTTATTTAAAGGGAATGTCTGTAGCATGATCTGAAACTTGCTAACCTTGGGAAGTAGCTTGACAGAGGTGTGGTGTGGAAACCTGCTGTTGGATGTGGGAAAAACTCTCCTGCCATCTGAGGTGATAGTGGTAGGCACAGAAGGAAAGTTCTCAGATCTAAATCCCTAAACCCTGGGTTTCACAATTTTCATGTGGCCTTCTAGGTGAAATTCATTAAAATTTTAAGGTGTCTGAATTTCTAAATCTGTGGGTACATTTGTGAATGTGCCTTAGTTTGGAAAATAAACCATTCAGCAGATGGTATCTGGTTTTTCTGCTGTTTCTATTTAATACATTAGCAAATTAATTTTTATAATTATCTAGTTCTGGGTTTTATATTTTGCACAAGAGCAACCTTAGCAAACAGTATCCAGCTTGGGATTTCATAAAGATTGCAATGCTCATGCGTGAACCCCAAGCAAATCATTTTTCTGGCACCTAATAGCTTAATTACAAAATAAAGATTATTTCAATTAAAACTGAAGGCAATCTATTTCTGGGTTTAAAATTGCTATTTCATAATGTACATCACAATGCATGACAGCATGGGACAGGAAATGACTAATACTTTATCCAATTTAATTTATATCACTGGAAGCTTAACCTTGATGCCTTGGCCATATTTCAAGTGGAGTTAACACCCTTATTTATACAAAATTGCTGTGAGACGCTCAGCAGCACGCAGGGCCCTGGCGGTGCCTCTGCGGCGCACGCCCTCCGCTCCCGGGACACTGACTGGCAGTGCCAGCCCCGAGTCACCCGGGACCCCTCACCAAACAGCCATGGCTCTGCACGTCTCATCCCCAGCATCTGCTGGCCTCAGGCAGACGTGAGAGCATCTCCCTTCCTCAGCCCCTTGCCCTGACTCCTGTGGTGGAGCACCTTTCACAGGTGCTGGGAGGTGGGACCTGGTGATTTGCAGTTTTAGCCCTGATCGTCATCTTCCCCGGGAAAGGTTCCTGTGAGGCAGCAGGAGAGCTCGTGGTACTCCTTCCAGTTGTCTGGAAGTGGAGAAAATCAAAATTGCTCTTTGGAGAGTTTTTGATGCGGGCTCGGGAGCCTGGCTCAACATTAAAAAGGCTTGAATGTTTGCCAGAATGCTAATATAAGTAATTGGAAGAGCTCCTAAGTGGCTTCAAAGTACAAATATTTTTAATTACTTGTTGTAAGGATATAACATACCAAAGGTAAGTGAGGCAGAAATAGGATGCTGCGGCATAGAAACTCAAGCTCTTTAAAAAGAGATGTTGTCCTGCCCAGAGCACGTTCATCCTGGGAGGCTGCAGTAGTTTAAGGCCTGAGTACATCACAGTTTAGGTGCTGAAAAGAAAACTAGTTCTACAATTCATTTGGGTTTGGTTGTTTTTCTGTCTTTTCTACATAAGTTCATGAACAAATTTTCTTCTTAGATCAATCAGTCATTTTAGCAACTAGCAGGGACCCCTCTTGCCATCTCCCTGATGCACTGAAGGCATACACGTGCTCAGACATGGGTGCCAATATGATGGCAGAGGGTGCTCAGAGCTGGAATGATTTAATTTGAGATGTCGTTTAAATCCAGTGATAAAATTTCCTATGGTCACTGGGCTCTGCCAGTCTAATTGCACTGCTGGGTTGAGTTTATATCTGTTAATTTTAGGTTTGCTTCAGAAAAGGAAGGAGTACATAAGAAGAGGAAATTAAAATTAATTTTAATAGAGTAATATGCATAAATTGCAGTTTATGATTTGTGATCTCACTAGGTGCTAGCTGCCACATGCACATGCTTAAATATAGTGTATCTTTTAAACCCTCAGCCTCAAATATTCTCTTACTTGCGTTGAAATGTGCTGAATTTATCACCTTATTAAGCAGTTGTGTGTGTTTATCTTATTTTGAGGTTATTTAACCACATCCATGTGTGCACATGCACCCCCTCCCTGTATTGTGTGCTACTGGAAGTGAGCAAATTGCTCCTTTTTATGGATGAACGGGTGCTGGATGTTTGAGGAGGTCTGGATTTCTCTGTCATCCAGATGCATGTTCTTTTAAATTGCTTCGTGCAGCTCCAGCAAAGTGATCCTAGGGCAGACTTGAGGCTGAGCTTGATGGCTTTGACTTGCTGACAGCACCTGGCACCATCCCTCCCTCTGCCCACACCCTGTAAGGAGGAGGACATGTGTAGAGATGTGGGGGGGCTCCGTCTGCAGAGGGCTGAGCTCTGTGCCAAGAACCACTGTAACCTGCCGTAAATTACAGCATCCCTGAAATTGCTCTAATTTGTGCCAGGGTGTATCAGCTGTGGAAGGGCTCTGTGCATCCACAGCCTCCCTCCCTCTGCCTCCCTGAGCCCACGGTTCTGCTCTGGTTGCAGGCAGCACGTTCACCTTCCTACAACCACACCTCTTAGACTGTCCCCCTTTTGCTGCTGCTTTCTGTGCTTGTCTCCTGCAGTTACAGCAGAAGCTGATGGCTGAGTTGTGTTTCTACAGGGAAGGCTTAAAGCAGAGTAAGACTACACATAAAGCACCTTAAGGTTGAGCATCCTTCTTTTAATAAATAGCCCCAAGCCATTTAAAACTAGGGTGCAAAAAATGATCTATCAGATGCCCTTTGCCTTTTCTACATCTGAAGAAAGCTTTTGGCCATCCACAAGGCTGTGGGAATTGTCAGGTGGCCCTGCAGCAAGGAACCCACTGGCCAAAGGCTGGAAGTCCTTTCTGGCCTTGTTTAATTTTTCCATTCCAGGAGATGAAAGGTTTTCATCTTTAAAGAGTTATCCTCACCTGATTTTTGTGTTAGGTATTTGTTTTTATTCTGCCTTTGCCCCCTTTAATTCTATAAAATATGGTATTGGAGAGCAAGTGGTTTTAGTAGCCCCGCTTCTGTTGCCTTCTCCCTACCCAGCCAATCCCAGCTGCAGCCTACTCCTCACCCAGGTCCCAGCACCTAGGACATCCCTGACATTTATTTTGTATTCCAAACTCAAAAGCATTTTGCACCTCTAGATATTTTCACAAATTTCCATAAAATACACCAAGCAAAACACCTTAAAATATTGTTCCTTGAGAAATTATCATATTTTGCATTTGATTTATCCTTTAGAAAAGGCCTTTTCCTCCACATCCATGTGGTATCATTGATACAATGTACATCGCATCCCTCATATTAATACTCTGATCAATCACTGCTGACAATACAGTGTCTTTGTGTGAGGGGCTGTAGGACAAATGTTTTAGCTTGTGAGAAGAAAATTGTTAGCATTTGAATAGAGAAGAGCACGGGGGAAGGATTAATAGCCTACTTTGATGGATTAGAATGTAGGGAAATTGCTCAATATTAATATGAAAATGTTTGTGAATTGGCTGTGTGGGGCTGTCAATGGAAAATGAGGGCCAGTGATTATGTCTCCAAGGCCTTATCACTTCAGACTTGACTCTCACCAAAGACTTTCACACAAAAGACTGATGAGAGCACTAGAAAATAGCTGAATAAGAGCCACTACAATAAGCGAGCCATTCAGCCACCAGTGTCATGATGTCAGGTTTTGTGCCCTTTATGTAATATTGTACATCTTTATATTAACATATCTGAATATGGATTTGTAATAAAAGAGGCAAATGAAACTACCTGCTAGACATTTTTATTTCTATAATTTTTGCTTATCTCTGAAATATGACTGGAAAATGAGCTAGGGTTAACCTTAATAAACAACTGTGTCTACAAGGGAGATTTCTTTGTGAGCATTAGGTTAAGGGTTTCAAATATGGCTCTGTATTTATTCTTGGAAAAAAAGGGACTGTTTGATGGTCCTGAGAGACATCGCAGGAAAACTTGTTTCCTATTACCATAGCTTCAAAACAGATCAAACACACTGTTTCTTCTGTGTCCTATGCTCTTAATAAGGTTTTAAATGCAGAAGTATGCTTAGTTATAAATGTATTTAACATAATTGGTGTATCTCAAGTAACTTTACATATTAAATTACACATCCTCTTTTTGTTTTGTGTTTTCTACATACTTTGCCTACCCAGGGGCTGAAATTAAGCTATGCATGTCTTGGCTGTTGACATCTATCTTGTGGAGCTGGACCTCCAAAAGATACACCCATACGTTGTCAGTGTGCTGTTAGTACAACTTCTTCTATTGCATTAAAATACAATAATTAAAAATTAATTTTATAAATGAAAGGCTATGCTTTTCCCCTGCTATTTTGAATATGATTTTCTCCTTGCTTTGGGTTTCTTATGTCCCTTCTTTTGCTACTCAGTGTCTGATTTGGCTTTGCACATCTTGTGAGCTGTTGGCAGACATCAGTCTCTGTTTGGTGGCAGTGCTCTGGATCCAAAGTGGCTGAAGTGTCAGTAGGTGTTTCTGGAAAAGCTTGCTGCTCTCAATCACACCCTTGTTACCACCCGACATTGTGGTAAAACCCTTATAAATTAACAGAACAGACTCTGGGAACTTTGCTTATTCCAGTGATGAAATCACAAGTGTTCATGGTCGGGCTGAGCCTGCTCACCATTGGCATGAGGTCGTGGCTAACAGGTGTCTCTCTCTGAGCTCTGGTACTGATGGTTTATCCAGACTAATTTTGTTTGTTTTAAGTGTCTTTCATTAGGTTTAAGGATTGTGCTGTGTGTCCCACAGATCCTTGGACCACTTCTGTTTCACTTTTGCAGTTCAGATGTCTTTGTGTTACCTGTGACCTAGTCCAAGCATCTATTAGAAAGATTATAGGGTTAAGAATTTTCCTAAGAGTTACACTACAGTGACATAACATTCTTAAATGTCTTATGAGCACTTGTCCTCGTGGATAAATGCAAAGAAATATGGAAAAAATTAAAAGAAAATCAGAGCAGACCATTTAGTAAAGCTTTAACAAATTCAAAACTATACAGTACAAGATACAAATGAATCATTTTTTTTTTTAATACTTAAATTTAGAAGTTGTTTTTTTCTTTGTAGCAATGGTGGTGGTTTTGGAGAGTGGTGACGCTTTCCCATACAAAAATTTTCTTTAAAGCTGACCTCAGCATTCTGTTAAAGAAAACGGTTTGTGTGTATCTATATTAAAAAAAAGATTTTGCTATAAAAGCCTGTCTTAATTAGAGAAAGACTATTTTGCAAGACCTTAATTATAAGTACACAACTTTTGAAGGCTTAGAGTTTTGTACATAATTAGTAATTCAGTTTCCTCTCCTCACTTGTAAATCACAATCTGGTGCAAAGCAACTCTTTGGCACTAGGCTATTTGTAATGTACTCTAGTTAGTACTAGATCAATAAATCTTTTATAACTTGTGCCAAGTCTCCTCAGTGGCTAAAAAAGGAATTTTGTGCACATTTCAATAAAGCCAAAATAGCAGGCTAGTGTGTTAAATATAGTTGTGTGTTAAACAGAGAAAGTGCATAGCATCAGCAGTTGTAGGAATGGAATCCACTTTTCAGATATTAGCAGCCAACCAATAAGAAAAAACAGAAAGTAAAAATTTAAGTACTGTAGTGTTTTCAAGTTTAACTTGCATAAAACTCTGTGGGGATTCCTAATAGACACAGAAAGTTCACTTGCCCAACTTGTGAGATCTTGCTTTAAATTCTGTGTGTGCCACATGAAACAATTAAAGTGCAATGCATCATTGCTATCTTAATTTAAGCAGTTTCTAATATTTTACAAAAAAAAAAAAAATACATGGATGGTCTGTGTCATTTCATTATGTGATATGTGGCAAATGGGCCTTCAGAAGAAAATGGATACTCTTAGTGGAGAAGAACACCAATCTTATTCAATCCAGAGCTGCAGCAAGTTCAGGCTCTGATTTGAAACTGTGCTTGCATTGTCAGATTTAAATAAATTCATTCCATTATTACATGTTTTAGCAATTTTATCCACAACATTTTTCTTAGAAAATTTTAAAATCTGATTTACTGTGTTTGGGTGTTATAATTATTTAAGATTCACTTAGAACCTTGTAGAAATTATATCACCCATTAATTAAAATATTCTACTTATAATTTCACAGAAGAAATGACACCTAGTACTTTATTTTCATCTCTTTTTCCTCTGCTGCTTTGTCTCCATAGTAGCAATTAGGAACTACATTTTTCTGTGTGTTTGATACTATGTTTGGTAGTGATAAAAATGATTAATGATACTCCATGAGTAATCCTCTTAGTATATATAACTAAGAATGTATCTTTGTGGACAGATGCAAGTAAACATTAATTTTGCTGCCTGTGCTCACGAGCAGCTCGTGCCAAGCTGGCTGGACCCAAACCAGTGCTAATCTGGAAGCCTTATCACCACTCTCATGTCATGTTATACCTGAACTGCTTTCAGTATGGGAAAGCCAGTAAAGATTGCAGATAAGCGAATAAAATTGGAGATAAAGTAAATAAATTAGAAAGTAGGTTCATGTCATTATTTAGGACCAGCCTCGAGGTCTCTCTCAAGCTGTCCTTGGGGTGTGATGCTTCTTTTTGCAGCCATATTGGTTGGAAAAAAGTTTCTGTTTAACACAGCTAAGGCCTAGGAGGTGAACTGCAGGTGGCTTTCCCTGCTTCCAGGTTTGTCTTTCCCTCCAGTTGTAGGGGGGGTAAAGGAAGCTATAAGAAGGCTGGAAGAACAAATGCAGGACTTTGCAGGTGTAAGGTTCTGCCTGGGAGCTGGGTGGGTTGGATACCTTCTGGGGGGTTTCTAGTAGAGGCGTGTGAAGTGCAGGTAATCAACCACCCATTGGCCGCATCTGCTGGGAGTAGACTAGAAGTCATGAACACCCAATATTCAATGATTTGTTTGTATTTCATCTCTGCAAGTTGGAACAGGATTTCCAGGCTCCCCTGGACTTGTTGAAGGTCACAGTGGCTGTGCTGATTTTGCTCATGCAGCAGAGCCTCTGCACACTGCGGTGTGAGCCGGGTACCTGCTTGGCTAACTGGGGCAGCTGGAAGCATGACAGTGGGAAACAGGTCATGGCTGTGTTGTGGGAGCATCCTTGGTTTCCACAAAGACTCTTTAGAACAGCAGGCACAGTTTTCCAGCTGACTCAGCACACCCTAGCTGTGGCCAGGTCACGGGCGAGTTTGTTCTTTACAACGAAGAGTGACAATTCCAAAGTTGTTGCACTGCTGCTTTACCAAGGGCTGGGGGACCATTGTATATCCCTGTTTTCTGTAACGTGTGATTTCTTTGCTTGTTTTGCTGAAGAAACCACAGCAAGTGTTCGAATTTTATACTAAAAAGGGAATGTGATTTTAAAATAGGTGTAACGAGGAGCTTAATTTTGAAGGAAGGACGGTTTTTATAGTTCGCTCTCTCATTGCACTGCTTACTTCCATTTATGGAATGACTCTTCAAGAGAGGAGTGATGACCTTAAAAAAAAATGTAAGGTGATATGTAGATACTGTTTTCCACAGTTAAAGGTCACCTTGACTTTTAATCTTGACTGCCATACTTTTCTTCTCATTAAAATATTTGACAAGAATTCTTTGCATGAATGAACAGCACAGAACACCTTAAGACTACTCAGTTTTCACTAGAGGTGTTGCATTGTCATAATAAGTAATTGTACAGGCAGCTAAAAATCATTATCTGGTACACACATTAACACATAAAATGTGCTTTTATTACCCTGAAAAACCTATTTTTTCTCATAAAGGTATTAAGCAACAACACCGAGTATGTTTCTTAAGTCATTTGGGTTTGAGTATCAAATTCCTTTCAATAGTACAGAAAGAAAAGAATATTTGCCAAACACTTTGATTCCAAACAATTGCATATTTTTCATTATTGACTTTAATGATTAATTTCCTATTATGCAACTCTACTCCCATCCTAGTTTGTCAGCACTTGAAGTGAAATATATTTCTGAACATCTGTTCAAGTATCTCTTGGTCTGATTTCTTTTATTGGAGCCAACCTAAAAATATGGGGCTATTTTAACATAGAAGCTTTGTTATTCACTATATCCAGATGTCATTCTGAAAGAGAACAAACTCAGGTTTAACTGTCATGAAATCTGACATCATAAATTTTATACCACTGAATAATAAGCCAAAATGGAAATCACTATGCATAATGCAGAAAGTCTTGTAACTTGACCTTTATGTAAAAGGAATGATTATATGTAAAAAGAGCCTTGTGAATTAAAAATGTAATTCTTTTCACCCTCTGTAGCTTGAGGGTTGCTATAGGCACTGAGTTTTTATTGTTATTTTTATCCCACCTAAATGAATGCAGTTTCCAGCACTCAGCTGAGAGGACATGCTGAAGTGGAACAAGGAGAAAATAGGTCAGAAAGTGATAGGCCAAGCCACTTCCCTTGGAAAACCACATATAATCCCAGGCACACTGATGAATTTTTTAAATTGTGTTTATTTGCCTACAGATTGTTAGTCTGCTTCAGGAACATAAGGAACTGGCTGACACTGAGCACCAAAGACCAAAATACCAAATATTCCAAGTTGCTGTGAAAAGCCTCAGTTCTGAATTGTGTTTAACATCTCTTGACAAGTGCTATTGTTTGTGAAGTTAAGTGTTGAAGATGCTGTTTGCCAGAAAGATTCATTACTGAAAAATCTTTTGTGTTTTAATTAGACTGTGGTTTAATTGCGATGCATTTAGGATGCTGATTGCATGAAGGGAAATATGAGGAATAGATCACACTCATCTCTACTGAGACCTGGGGTCAGTTGGTAAATTGAAAATTGTTACCTAAACTTTATTTTTTCAGTTCAGTAGTTTTCTTTCAAGACACTAATTTCATTGTATGAATACTGATGGTAATTGAATAAATGTTTGAATATTGCCACCAAGCTGTGAGACTTGAAGAAACTAGTTTTTAAACCCATGCAGGGAATTTGTTTGACATAATCAGTGCCTTTAGATTCATGATTACAGGAAAAAGAGAACTGGTGTTGACTACCAGAAATCACAAGAGAAAAAGAAATCTTTTTGTTGCATGTCTGTGTAACACATCACTCGTATTACTTCTCGACATTGTACGTTGCTTCCAATCTGAAATTAAAAAAGGCACGCTTACTAAAGCCTCAGTCGGCTAAACTGACATTCATATTGGAAATCCCAAGCAGCTCTCTGAAGGAACAAGAGTAGGAAACTAGACTGTGTGACATCTAAGTAAAGACTTAGATGAAATGCTGATTGTTTTTGTAAACACTGTCCATTTTGACACCTTTGTCTAATTGGCTCCCTCCTATGCCTTTCCTGAAGGGAACCTTTTCTTTCCCTCCTGAACGGCTTTGCTCCTTTTTAAATTAGAAACATATCATAACGGTGCTATTCTGCTGGATGACTTTCAGATTTAGTGAATAAAACCTAAAAAAGGAATATGAAACCTGCAAAGCACTGCCTGAAAACACAGAGAGATGTTAAATCTAAATCAGGTTTTCAAGAAAATCACCACAGAATCTCTCAATATGAATTTTATTCACAACAAATACCAGCAACCTAGTCATAGGTAGTTAGCATTTTGACTTGTGCAGATGTTTGCAAGAAAAGTTGCACACCAAAAGTGCTGTATTTTATTTGTGGTTGCATTTTCAGAAACTCTGTAGTTGTTTCTGATTAAAAGAACCCCAAATTTCATATTTGGGAAGAGCTCATGTTTTAAAAACAGTGGATCCTGCAGTTGCCAGGATTTCTGGTCTGTTGACTGGAAGAAGCTATGTGTGTCTGTAGTATACATCTGCAGGTTTTTTCCTAGCAAAGTGTTTTTGCATATATGTAGCTTTAAATCCTTGAGCAGGCTGATTAACATCTGTTTGCGTGCTTAGAATGACACCCATGCTCATGGGCTTTTTGAATGAAAATATTAATGTCATTTCTATGACGTGGAGAGTTATTACTTTTTTTTTTTTTTTTTTGATTGCAAGTTAGAATGTCTCATTTTTTAAATTTCTGAATGGATCATGTAAATACATTTGTTGGAAAGAGCCCAGAGAAACTCTTTGCAAGCCTTTTCCTGTTGAAGCCCAGCAGCAATCCCTCTGCTCTGCCACGCCGTGAGATCCTGGATGGCAGCCGAAGGGGCTGTGACAGTGATCCCTAAACTGCCACATATGGCACACAGGCTAAATGAAGTACTGTACATCTCTGTCCTGTCAGATGCTTTCCTTCAGAGACATGTCACTGGATCAAAGTCGAATATGTACTCTTAAGAAGGGGTTTTTTTCCCTCTGAATAGAACACCATATCGTATTAAGGAGCTCTGTAAGTTAAGGGATGATGACAGAGTTTAGCAATTCATACCCTTAGAACAGCCTTGTGAATAAAGGCAAGCTTTGGGACCTCTCCTATTCTATATGCCTGATCCTATACCTGTCAAATATGTTATGTTAAGGGTGTCTACAATTGGCCATGCCTCACTGCCATTAAGCAAGGCTAGTCTAAGGAGAAGATAACACTTTGTATCTGTTTGAGAAGATTTAAATCTTCTCTCTGGTGAGGGAGCTTACTAAAGCAAAAACGGATGTATTAGCAGGTATCAGAGTGGTAAAGTAAACTAATAGGTCTGCACACTTGTTTTAGCAGCCACCAGTTGTCTCCTTTTTTAAAAAATGTCACAAGCAGGTATCTTTACTTTACTTTTCCATGAGGCACTTTACTTTTTACTGGGCTTTCACCTTCATCTGCCAATTTACCGATGTCAGTCTAAAATTAATCCACGTCAGTGTTATCGCCATTTTGAATAACATTGATGAATTTTCCATTAGTAAGATTGCTACCGAAATACTACTGGTGAATGTTTTCTACATCGTAAGACAGTCTGAAGGGAGATATGTATTCATCACCATGGAAACATGAGGTTCATTTTAAGTAGTTTTGAGTTTATTATTAAACCAGCCTCAGTCACGGCTGTTGGTTCTGTTGTGCAACTTGCTTTTCTTAACTGAAGGCACTTTGGATGTAATCATGGCTGGTTCTAAATCCTGAACCAAATATGTCATTTAGCTCTTGAAAAATTTCTAACTTCTAGAATCAGCAACCTACTTGTTAAGCTTTCCTTTCATTCCAAGAGAGGACCCTGTATGTGTGGCTGATTTGCTTCTCAAGCACTTTGCCAGTTGCATTTCCCTTGTCTGGGGAAAAATAGGATAACTTCTCCATAATTTCTGGAGCTGAAGCAATGAGCTGTGTTGTAAGAGACAGATGGAAGTTTATGTGCGTGAACTGTCACTTTTAGCCATTGATAATACCATAATGATCGACTCTAACATGATTCACCAAAATCATGGAGTGGTTAAGCTGAATTTCAGCATTACTACAGGAATAGCTCTTGGCAGAGTCAGATTGTTCTCTTTTTATCTTTGTTTTTTCTTTTCCTGCAGTTTAGTGCTTGTAGGAGGTTTAACTTGGTACATGAAGAACAGCTGGTTGACTGACAGTCAGGTGCACTGAAAATTAGGATTGTGTATCTTTACTACTTGAAGTCACAGGAAAACAAAATGTACCTCAAAAATTTGAATTTAATTGTGAAAAGTATGAGGAAGGTTTTTTTTAATTGAAAGGCCATCTTAGTGTGTTTATAGCCATTAAGAATACAAGGAACAGGTAGATATGGGGTTTGATAATGATGCAGCCTCAGTAAATTTCTTTAAAATATTCAGACTCTTTTTAATAAACCTTTAGTGTAACTCCTAGAAGCTGAAGGAGACATTTCCATGCAACCACAGCTCCTTCATGGTTACATTGCTTGTTCACTGCTGACATCCAACAAATTCAGAGCAGAAACCTGAAAGGTGAAAGCCTTCATAGTCTTCTCCCTAATCTTTTAATCCATTCATATTCTTTGACCTCCTGTATTGGGCCTCCATTATTAAATCCACCTGGGCATGGTAGATTACTTTTCTTCCCAGAAGAAAGGAGAAGGGCTGTTTATGGAAATAAAGGTGAAGAGGACTGATAAAAGAAAAGGAGTGTTGTGTGTGAAACTCTGTAGAAGTTTCTCTGATAACCTGGGGCTCTTATCTGAGGGGAGGTTAAGGGGAGGCTTCTGCATGAAAAGTTGTATTTTTCCTTTTCAAATATTTTGTTTTGTCTGTTTCTGTGTTGTGGCTATTGATGGTTAGCAGCAAGGTCTCCTACAGGCTGAAATGTAATATTTCCCTTTTGGGGATTTTCTACCTTGGGGCCCCAGTAGAAAATTTCAGTAGAAAATTTAATTTCCACAATAATAAATAGATGTTGAGAGAGAGGCCTCACCCAAAGGAGCTCATCCTTTGCCAGGTAGAGTTTTCTGTGATCATGAGCTGTCTTGATTTGATGTGACTAACAAATCAGAAAAAAACGTTATGCAAATTATATATTTGGAAAAATTAATTTCAGCACAGACTCATGAATGGCTTTTCCCTAAAAGGGAGAAGTTGAATAATGGCGCTACACAGTGGCAGACATTAAATAGAAATATATGTTTGTTAATTTTTGACTTGAGTTTACTTACTCAAGTCAATAATAAACTGGGATTTTGGTAGATGACTACATGTAAACACTTCTCATTCTGTTTGTGATAAAAGAGACTATGTATCAGTTTTGGGGTATGTTTTTTCTGTTCAGATGCTGAGGTGACCACTTAAGGTAGGTTTTTTAGTGACCTCCTTTAAGTATGCTTTAAAAGGATCAAGAGGAATTGCATACATTATGTTTACACGTTGTTCACACACGCCCACCCCTCAAACTCTGCAACTTTCTTCAGCCCCTGTACATTTTGTACAGCTGCTTTCTCTCCAGCAGGATAAGTGTGCCGTGCCTCTCCTGCAGATGCCTGTTCAACATGGTAGCATTCCCTCATCCTCCTCTGAGCAAGCTGTTGGAGACCTCCCCTTCTGCTCCAGTGATTCCATAAATCTCCTGTGCAAAGTGTTCAGGACACTCAGGATATTTTTTGGCACTTAGTTCCCCCCATGTCACAGCCCTGAGGCTGCTGCATTGTTTGTTGACCCCTCACACTGGGGGTTGTTTTACGTGGTAGAATGTAATTTCCTACTCTTAGTTGCAGATTGCTTCTGGGTGGTGCTTTGGGCCAGCAGCATCAAGCAGTGACAAGGACAGAGACAAGGACAGGCCCAGTTTCAGGTGCTGGCAGCAGTGGCATTGCCATGGGGAAGGCAAGGGAGTCTGGCTGGGCCATACAAGTGGGCACTGTAGGACAGCAGAGCGCAGGCTCTTCCACATGGAGTGATGTTACAGGCTTCATCAGGTTCATGCCTAGTCCTTAGGATGAGAAGTGTGTGCTTTCCCATCAGTGCATCATGAGCAGTAGCAAGGGCTACTCAGTTAACCTGAACAGATGATGGTATGGTTCACATGAATACCCAGTCCCAGATTATTGCTTACCTGATGCATCTGTGAAATAACACAGGAGATTTCTAGGAAATAAAAAGCATAGAAATAAACAAGTAGTAAATGTGTGGCTGGCAGCCCTAATGGGGGGAGCCAATCTACATTAAAAAAGGACTTTTCTGCATGTTTAGACAGCACCACTTAACCCTGAACAAATATTTAGATACATTATATTCAGTGGTATTTTTTTTTTAATGAATGGAGCAATTTGCATTTCTATTTTGCTGAAGTTTGGGATTGTCTTCTGTGGCAACATCCCCGTCTGCCATCAGTGAAATTCCTTTCACTGAGGCACCAGCAGTATGGAACTGCTTTTTGTCCTAGGGTTCCCTCCCTGAAATTTTCCAGGTCAAGTTTGTAGTCTCCCCTACAAAGCCTGGTGCCAGTAAATCTAATCCTTATTTCATTTGATAAACAGAAGTTGTAGCGTTACATGTCCACATATTTTGCACTTGGCTGGGAATCTGCCTTGCACTTCTCCCACCCTCACCCCTCCCTCCTGCAACTGTCGGGTTATATTTAAATGCCACAAAAACAGAATTAGTTTTGCACATCAACGCTGACTTATAAGGCTATTTGAAGTTAAAGCTCTTTGCCAGTTTCCATTTTCTTCACAGTGTTCGCTTCCGCTTTGGGTTGGAAGAAGGAGGAAAAAAAAAAGAAAAAGTTATTTAACAAAACTTGATCTGTTTGAAACTGCAAAGTCCAGGCTGTCCTTCCTGTGCTACCACAGACAGCATGAGAAATGAAGGCTGAAGGGCTCGGCCGATTTCAGGAAAAAAATGCCCCAAAAAGGTCAGGAAGAAATGGGAGCCTTTTCATTTTGTGCTCCCCGGGTGATATTCAATAACTCTTTTGGTCTTTATACTGTAGGACGTAGGCTCATTTGCTCAATTTGGGGTGACAGCAGCGTGTTTTGTCAGAACATAGCTGGAGTTTTAAATGAGGACGGCATTCTGAGGCAGTAGGAAACATCCTTTATCTTAGCAACAGGAGGGCATGGAAATGCAAGTTTTTTTGGCAGCAGTCGTATAAATCTAGTGTTTTGGAGGGGCTGACCCGGGCTGTGTGGAAGGAGTGCTCGGCTTTCCTTTGACGGTGTGATTTCCTGCTCCACGTTGGAGAACTTGTCTGGACGGGGTCCTGAAGAAAGCCTACATCAATTACTTGAAAGGAAATCAACTCTGTCTCCAAATGCTTGGCAGCAGGAATATTCATTGTTAAGGGGTTATAAATATATATATGTATACACGCACACAGCCTAGCAAACTCTCTTCCATTTTCAAGTATTTGCTGTTACAGTGACAACCACTACCCCTTGTACTTAAACTTCTGTCAGTGCTGCCTTTGTGTGAGACTTTTTCCAAGGGCCTTATAACTTTCCTAAAAAAAAGTAATTCTTGGACTTAAATAGAAAATACAGGGTCTTAGCTTAGAAGGCTTATTTTCAGATGAAATAAGTTGAGTTTTGTTTTTCAACACTTTCACATTGTCAAAAATAAGAGGAAATCTGTTCTCAACTGAGAACATTAAATTTAAAATTTTTTCCCAGTTCACTGAGGTCAAGTATATTCTAATTTATTTCCCCTTGAATTTTTTTTTCTTTCAAAGCACTGCCATGAATGTAAGCGTCTTTCGGTAGTTTAGAAAATATAAAAATGATGAAGTGATATCTCTTTGGAAAGCTGCTGCTGTGTAGTAACTCTTAAGCAGCTGTTACATCTTTTGTGTCAATAATCCTTAAATTAAAGAGTCATTAAGCACTCAGTTACATGATAGATCGTAATGGCTCAGTGTAAACCTATTGTGTAAATCTGTAGAGAGAAGTCTTTTGTTTGCTCAAAGCATAATTCTGTGCCAGAGGAGTGCCTAAATATGTATGTACATCGGACTTTCTGATGCCTTATAATGACTCATTGGAATTTGTTTTATAGAAAACTGATACATTTTGGATTTTTATTCTTTTCAGTTTGAGCAAAAAAACCCACATACAGTTTTTTGTTGTTCTTTGACCCTTTTGGATCAAAGCTAAACCACTTTTTTTACTCCTTTTTTTTCCCTTTCTCCTTTTTTTTTCCTTTCCATAGTGCCCAGCACAGGGGGCTGGGACCTGGCTGTACATTGTTGATTGTATTGCCATACAAATGGAATATACCACACCACCGAAAGGAGAAACGGGACTGAAGTGACCCTGAAAGGAGTGGAGTAGGCAGTGCTCATATGGGATGAGGGAAAATCAAAAATTTGCTGGGAGATCACTTGTGAAATGGCAGCAGACCTTGAGCCATGTGTTGGTGGGAGGTCCCTCCTGTGCTGGCAGGGTGGTGGCTCCGTGCTCCCTTGGAGGGGACAAGTGACTCGGTGCCCGCGTTGTGACGTGCCGTGTGGATCAGCCCTCGTACGCCTCAGCCTCGTGCCAGCAGCCCGTCCCTGGCCCAGAGAGCTCCCTGTGCCCAGCAGAAGCCTGGGGAGGTGTGTGTTGTGGCTGGCCAGGCCGGGTGAGGTGAGGCAGGGCTGTGGGAACACGCCAGATAACTCTGCCTGCCCCACCAAGTGGCCTCATTTCCGTGCGTTCCCTCCCATCTCCATCCTCTCACATGTATTTTCAAAGTGTCCCAGACTGTATATGCCTTGGAGAAAGATTAATTTTCAATGTAACACCCACAGAGAAATTCATGTCCAAAATATGTTCTTCTTGTGCCAAAAGAAGAACAATAAATGACTGGGAAGAAGGGAAAATACATTTCCAGACTAGACAGAACCCAGCTCCTGTCCTCCCCTAAGCAAAACCACATTGCTGTTGCTGTTTGGTTCCTGCAGATATTAGGGACAGAAAATGTCAACAACAAGTGGGTCTCACCAGTGTGGAGACTGGTGGTGGAGTGAGGGAAATGATGCTCTCCTGCAGGAATTTTTGAGTGATCTGGAGACACCTTGTGAAGGCAAGGGGTCAGTGACAAACAAGGGGTCAAACAAAGAGCAGTGAATTGCCCAAGAAGGTTCAAGTTCAAGTCCTGTTGGTTGTTGGTCTAGAGAGTCAAAGATGGACTGTAGCAGAAACCAGTCTCAACACCTGGTGGGGAAAGGTGCAGGGTATGATTGTGGCAAGGCACAGAACCTGGCACCAGGACAGTGTGTAGGTCTGGCTCCTGGGAAGGGCGGAGTCTTCCCAGCCTCCTGCATTTTCAGGGTACTTTCTGCTTTGGGGGCTTTCCCAGGGTGCGCTCCCAGCAGGGGTAAATACTTGGGAAGATGGGCAGGGGTCTGCAGGAGCTGTCAGATGAGAACCACCCTGCTCTGCAGAAAAGACTGGAGTGTGTCTGAAACTGGTTTCACTCTTGAATTATTGTATGAAAAGGGATGGTTCCTGACCACCTCCACTTTAAAATTGGAGATTCAGGGTGATGAAGCCAGGGAAGAAATCTCTGGAGGTTTCAAACTGGCAGAGCCAGGAATGGCAGCCACTCATCCTGACTTTCTGTTCCCTTCTTTCTTCCTGCTTGCTCCCTTCCCAGAGCACTGGTGAAGACAGCTCCACCAGTGCTAGTTAGACAGAATTCTACGGAGTAGATCCAAAACTCATTTTTAGCCAGAATTGTTTAATGACAGCCTATCTGCAATATTTCCATTTTGCAGACATATCCATGTTCATGACAGGATCACCATGGGATACTCATGGGATGCTATTTTCTAGTATTTTCTTTTGTTTTCTTTTCTTTTTAACTGGAAAAGGAAAACTCATTTGGTTTTTCTGTGTTACAGGGACGCATTTAACTCGTGGTTGGGACTTTTTGGTGGCGGTTGTTATTTTTTTCAATGTGTAGAAAAATGTTGCTCTACCCCAGCATCTGTTTTAAGTTAATCCTTGACCTAGTAAAAAAACTTCATTCATTGCATGGACAAATTGCTGATATCCAAATATTTTATTTGATTAATTGACTGAAGGCAAATTTTCCTTCAAAATACTGTAGTTTTACTTTAAAAGGAGTACTACAAATTGCAAGTGGATTTTGAGTAAGCAGAATGTTTAGTCAAGCAAAGTTTCCATACTTTTTATTAATATATTTATCACATGCATAGTTTAGCTTACAGAGACTCTCTGTAATCATAATTTATGTAAATATGAATTTTCTTTTCTGTAACACCTCTAAAGTAAGCACTTTCCTTGCCATTTGATGCTCTCTCCATTAGAGACTTTATTTCCACTTTGTTTTTCGATAGGAGTTGTTGTGACTCTTTGAAAAGCATGAAATCTCTAAATTATGAAATCCAAGCACTGTGCTTTGAGCCCCTGATGCTGAGGGAACTATTTGAATACACAAAATTAGAAAAACATACACAGAATAGTTGTTTAAAATTCACAGCTGTCAACATGGAGTGTTTTGTGTGAGAGAAAGAATGTCGGCAAGGCTGAGTTCCCCAACTCTCCACAGATGGATTGGCTCTCCCTGCCTTCTCCCTGGGCATTGTCTGGAGGCTGCTGCAGAGATCCATTTGCATGGCAGCACAAAGATCCTCTGTTGGAGCCCCTGCCCAGCATCTCCCCAGGCTTCCCCTTTAAAGGGGCCTTCCCGGCCACAGTGGCACAGTTTTTCCTGTGCTGCTCTTTAGGAGCAGACAGGAATCTGGTGTTTTCAGTAAGGTTGCAGCACAGAGTGCAGGTTTCAGTTAGAATTAAGCTGCTGGAAGATACAGGGGGCTCTGCCTTTAAAGAGTTATTGAAGGAAAGTTGTGTTGGAGCAATAGTGGTTGTTTATAAGAATAAAGTTATTGGGGTATTAGGATTGCTAGCTTTTTATTTATGCTGTATGACACGACGGAAATGGTATCACTGAACATCAAGTATCAGAATATGTAATTTTGTATGCTAATTATAGCCTGAGTTTTCCCACCAACACTGAGGAAAATGCATTATTTATCATTTTATTCTGATTCAAAAGTCATAAAGCACCTTTAAAAACAAACAACTGAATAACCCTGATTACAAATCTCTCTGAGAATCTGATCTATTAGAAACCTTTAGGTGGAAGTACAGCTATATTTTTTCATAAATATTATCTTCTAATTATAATTAGTTGTAGTCAATTTTTCTTCTTTCTGCCTATTTCAGTAATATTCTGTGGCTTGTATAGCAATAGGGGTTCTGCACAGAGTAAATCTAGGGCACTGGAATTACATCCTGCAAATCTTAGGGTAGAAATTTGCAGAGAAACTGAGCTCTGCCTTCTCAGGTTTTTTTGCAGAGACGCTGACTTCTATTCCAATAGCCAAAGGTTTGTCAGCATTTCCAAAGGGCTGTTTTCAGAGATTTACACCTTGTTGTAGGCTGAAACTTGGCAAACAGGCTTGCATGCCTGAAGGGATTTACTGTTTAACATGTCTGAATATTAACATGATTAAGCAAAAATTGGATGACTTTATTAACCATAACTTGATTAAAGGGTGATTAGTCATTTTTGTGTTTCAGAATAACAGCCTTCTGCATTTGGTGCAGCAGAAAGGAGTTTTTGCTGCTCAAGGTTCTTTTGCTTTTGTTCAGAGCACATTTAGTTTCTAGCAATGCATCTTGCATGCAGGGAGCAAATCTTGAGCTCAGATTAAAATCTGACACACTTATTTTTTTACGCATATATCACCCCACCCACATGAAACTGATCCAAAGAGATTTTCATATTTTCAAGCCACAAGACTTGCCTAATATAGATAAATTTTCTCAAAAAGGAAAAGCCTTTGCATGAGTGAAGTATTTTCCTCAGCTTGCAGATGCTTATGCAAATACACCTAAACATCCACAGCGGTCACTTTGAGAAGTGCAGCATTGAAGGGAGCTGAAGAAAGAGCCCAGGCTGCTGCCTTGACCTCTGTACCAGGAAGAATTTTCCCCAAATAAAGTAAATTATATCTGGTACTGCAGCAATGGACATTACTAGTGAGGATGGAGAAAAATAGTTGTGTTAAATAGGTTTGGTTTTTTTAATTGATGGCAAATTTGATCCATTTTAACAATATTATATTTTGCACAAGATACTTGTGGACTGAATTGCTCCTAGCTCAGTGACGAGAAAGGATGTTTTGTCATTAGCTTCAAAAGCACCAGCTGTGTGCTCCTTTTTTGTTTTCAGTGCCAGGTGACAGAGGTTAATAAAGAAGGTCTTCTGAGACATAGCAAAGCAACAAGTCAATACTAAACTTGAAAGACATTTACTGCCTTAAAACATAAAGTAAAAACATTGCAGTTGAGGCCTAGTGAAATTATTGTTTCAGTGGTTAAAACCAGACTAATTTTGAATCTCAGTCTCAAGAAATAAACAATGAAGATAAGAAATTTAATAGAAGTAACTGCTGAGAAAGACACTGTATTGATAAATTTTATCATTACATGTGCCATTGAATTTTAATTAGAATTTAGCTATCGTGCATAGCAATTAACTCAAATGAGAATTCTACACAAACTGCTCTAGAAAAGGAGTGTTCATATATGCTAATGACTGCTATGCGTGACTCAATATTGAGAAAATAAACTCCAAATGTATGCTAATAAATGGCAAAATTTACTGTGTAGAATTAATATCTAACAGAGCAATGGAGAGATGTTTCAACGCATCTGTGTATATTGTCTAAGTCAGCACGTTAAATTTCAAAACTTAAGGCCCTGCTGCTGCAGTTGCTTTCCCCATGGGAGCAGCTCTGCTGGGATAATAGAGCTACCAACACCAGCATCTTCCCACCCTGAGTCTGGAAAGCTGAGCTCTTATGAAATTACTTGACCCTGGAAAATACAGTTTCATTTTGGATTTCCCACTAGAAGATCATATATATTTAATCTGCTGTCATAATTTTCCAAAAAAAGTATCTGTGCTCTTATTCCTGATTCGTTGTGTTTCAGATGGATTTCAAGAAATGTAAAGTAAGAACTAATTTATTCACATCCTGGTTTATTATTATGGGTGGCACCATCAGATCTTGATTAATTAAATGGTGATTACTTATCCATGTCTGTCAAGAGCTGCTACCAGACCACATTTTTTGCTTTGTTTGGGGTTTTGGTTTCGTGAGTTTTTTTTTTTTTGTTTGTTTGCTGTAGGCTCTATAAGGAAGTTAAAATGTAGTGGGAGAGAGAATTGTACCCACAAATCTGCTCTATTCTTGCTCAGCAATAACCAAATTCTAGTCTGTTCAACAGGCAGAAAAAAAGTTGCTGTGCATCTCTGTCATATATTTGCTTGAAGGGAGAGTTTTGTGAAGCGAAGCAAGGGTGGAATGACTGTTTTCTGATGTATGTTGGACAAGAAAAATTAATCTGTGCCTGGTACTTGTTTTGGCTGTGCTTCAGAAGGCATCTCTTGTGATGTCACCTGTAAATAGCCAAGAACTTTGACATCAGCTCTGTGTGAAGCTGTTAAATAAGTGCCTCATTTATAGAATCCTGCTGCCTGCAAAATGGCTCCAATGGTGTTATCCCCATGCCTGAGGGGAAACTTTAATAATGAAACCCCAAAGAGTCTCTAAATGGGGAGAAGAGGCATAGGAGGAAGAAGTAAAGGAAAGCTAATCTGTAACAGTACAGCCTCATCTTATCTCCTGATTGTATAAGACTCAGTAGTAAGAAAAACATAGCATAAACCAAAGAGACACAAAACCATTAAATAAATAGTTTCTGCTTGAAACTAAGCATGTTGTCCAGCAAAGATGTCCAGCATCTTTGTTGCTGGACACTTTCAGTATTCTGAAAGCAATTGAAATGTTAGGTCTGGCTTTTAAAATTATTTTTTATGAGATTTTTGTAGACTCTGGAGATCTAGAGAAAAAATATGATGCCATACCGTACTGTGTAGTGCTTGCATCTCTAGTGCAGGTCAGGCTTGTGTCCAAAATATTACCCCTTTCTGACTGCCCTGCAAACCAGTGGTGCTGATTCAGCAATGTTTGCTGTCATATTGTGAAAAAGGGCTTTTGAGGACTCTTTTGAAATATGTAGCCTGGCAAGAATTGCAGCTTACACATATTGCAGTGCCTGTTGTTGTGTGTGATCTTGCTCTTTTTTCTTACCTGGCAAAGTATCCATTTAGAACCATTCTGCTCAGCTATTCACTCGGTGCATCTGAAAGTGTGTACTCACTGTTTCTCAGTTAATGTGCATATTTAAGTTGGTAGTTATACTTGAAACCTGCAACAACTCAAACTGAATGGGTTGAGAAATACAGGTATAGTGCTCTGTGTCAATAGAATGGTTTAAGCTGATTTTTCTCCAAAACAGTCTCAAGGGTTGTTAGATTAGAAGGAGCTTTTTTCTAAAGAGATATTTATAAATGCAGTATCTCTAAAGAGATATTTATAAATATATGTGCATATAAAACTCACTCTAAGGACAGTGCCATTTTTTTCATTTGTGGTTGTGAAAATTCTCACTGTAGCTCATCTACATTGACCCCAAGGAAGTTTTGCCAATACACTGCTGTATGGGCACTCTTACACAACCCACCTGTAAATGTGCAGGAAAGTATTAATTGTGTGTGACTAAGAATAGAACATTTTTGATCCTTTCTATAACAGCACTAACATTTACTTCACTTAGCACTGCTCTTTATGTGTATTATTTACTAAAGTCCTTGTTCACTTAATTTGTTCAGTAAATTTGGTGGGGAAAAGTGGATCTTCCTTATTCTGTTGTATATAGCTTCTGGTTAAATCAAGTCATCCTGTGGGATAGGTTCTCACCCTAGTATGGGCAGCTCACTTAAATTTGTGCACTTTAAATAGACACATCCAAACCAATAATTTACAGATGTGATTAAATGCTAAACTATCTTTTCTATACATTAAATGCAGATCCATGGAAATTTTGCTTTCACTTCTATTGTTCTCATTACAATTTCTGATGGACTTTGTCAGTGGTTTCCAATAAATGTCTTAAAGACTAACACCAGATTCCTAAATGCATCAAAGAACCATTGTGGAAGATGAACTTTTTGTTGTTATGGAACACATTCTTCTGTTAGCTGTGGTTTCAGAATGATATCCCTTCAGTTTTAATTTATTGATATGCTAAAAAAGTGTTTATTTACCCCAGATTCCTTCATCAAGCACACAAAGGTTTTCCCAGTGCAAGACCATGGCAGCCTGTTATCTAAAGTTTCATGCTCTGTAAGCAATAGAATTACCAGTGTGTATTTGCCAAGTAGCTTCAGAATGACAGTTTACAAGCATCAGGTCAAGTAATCAAAATGTTATAGTGGACAAAATGTGCAAATGTAAATATATCAAGTATCTTTAATTGTGTTGTTTGCAGTTAAAGTAACTCAATGCCATCTTATCTGGAGGTTATCGTCTGAACTTTTTGAGTAAAGCTATAATAATTATTTTTGTTTTATGTGATGAACAAGTCTTAAAACTAAATCTGGTGAATTAAGAGTTGTATTTCTGAGGAGCTAACTACCACTACTTGACTGCTGTTGTAAAACTTTATTAGGCAATACATCTGACCTCAAATTGGAAATTTGTGTTGGAACTAGTTTAGGGAATCATTATAGCTCTGTTGTTAATTTTATATTTGTCTAATAAAACACAGCAGGAAGCACATGACATGTGCTAAAGCAACTGATGGTAGCTGCTAGTCCTGCTTTTAACTACTGTTTTCTACCACATACAGGCACAAGATGGGAGAAAAATAAATAGAATATAGCGAGAGAGGTTTTTTTTGTTTTTTTTTTTTTGCTAGCAAATTGCTGCTCAATACTTTGTGGCTAATTCTAGGGAGGAGGTTAAACATAGCTGAAGGTACTGAATTAAATGCAAACTAGGAAGTGTGAGCTTACCCATGGTAGAATAAGCCAACTTAACCTGATTTTTTTTTTTAATTTTTAATTTTTTTTGTGTGTATGTGTGTGTGAGGGAACAGATTCTTTTCTTTTGTGCACAATGGAAATGTATAAAATCTAATCTGTTTGGAATTCAGTAAAGCATGGTATGTTGTCCCCTGAAAAGCATGGAGTGAAACTGGTGAGGATGAAAATTGGTACAGGCTCTGTAAGGTGAGCAAAGTAGAGGTAAATGATGGATGTGAGAACATCACCCCAGTACCGCAGATCCCCAGCCCTATGATGACTGGAATGGGAGGAAATATGACTGTGCAGGGCATATTTGGCCCTGTGTTGCACATACACCAAAGCTCTCCCCCATACTGGCTTGAGGTGGGTGTTTCTGTTTTGGGATTCCTGCTCTTAGATAGCTTGGCTTGATCTTGGGAGGCTTCAATCTGCTCCAAGCTGGGATACAACAGTTTCAAGGAAGTGGCTCTTCCACAGAGTTGTGTAATCTCCACCCAATTAATCTTTGCATTTTCTCTTAAATTGTCAGTAGTGACAATTCATTTGCCCTTTTCTTTAGAATGGTGTCCAGCCCTGCTCAGTTAGAGCAGTGAACCATGATTTTTCTCTTTTGTGGGTTAAAAAAAGAGTTACTCTACATTACTGAGCTCCAGTTATGGTTTATCCTGAGCCACCTCCACACCACTTCTTGTCCAGATTACCCTTACCCTCATTTTAACAGCCCTTTGGCTCTTGAGTGCTGTTTGGCTGCCATATTGATCACCAGAGAGGACATTTCCATTCGCATATTCACAGTTTGCTGCCTGCTTTCTCTGCGTTTCCACTTTGTGCAGGCTCAGCAGTCCTAAATACCAAGGCTGTCTTCATTCATTAACTCCTTCCTTCAGTCATTCATTCTTGCAGACCCAGAAGTATAACTGGAGATGCCAAGACATGCTGGAAATGTTCTTCATAGATCCTCAGTCCATTTGAAATGACTAATTTTTTAACAAGTGAATCAATGCACGAACTTGGCAGTGTAAGAAGTGTGGACTCTGTTCTCACTTTAGCCTTTCTGAGGTCAGCAGGCAATATTAACAGGACTTGTTTAATTTATGTTATTTACTAAAAGGCTTTCTTGTCCTTGCTGTTTAGAAAATGGAGACACGCACACAGACATATTAAATTAAGAGTCTTGGAAAGAATGCTCCATAAATTTTTCAGCTATTTTTGCGATTTTTGACTCTTTTCTTTTTCATTTGTTCAGATTTAATTCTATTTTTAAAAAGCTTGGTCTTTAAACAAAGAAAAAAAAAAAGAAAGGGAGGAGGGAGAAGTGTACATTGACATACTAAGTGAAAAACCTCAAGAAAAATTACAGTAAATTAAAATTTATTTCCCTAGGGAAAGAACATATTTCAGTGGGATGAAGGAAGAAACTAATAGACTTTCTATGAACAGCCATTTTTATTTAAAGAATAAGCTTTCAGGCAAATATAATTCTGCAGCCTCCTGAGGATAACCTTTTTTCTTGTTAGGAATAATACCAATTAAAAAGTGTGCAATTAAAAGCACTGAAAGTTTGTCAGTGTACAATTTCCATGGAGCTGTGCTTTCTGTTATGCTGTTGCTTGCTTAACACACTTTGTGGAGCTGGTTTAGCATGAGCTGCATCTGTGCTGCCAGTCTGCAGACAGTAACTAGTTAACGCAGCCAAACATATATTAATTGTGTCTGCAAATCTAAAGCACTTGCTGACAAATCAAACCTTTTGGGGGGTATTTCGCAATTTTCAAAGTATGCAATTTGACATTCTGGGTTTTTCTCACCTGTTGCTTTCTCCTGAGTATCTGTTGGAGGGGGTGAAAGGGTTTTTTTTGTTTCAGTCCAGATCATATCCATGATCTTGCACAGCACACTCAGGCCAACAACACAACTAAGAAGGCAGTGCTGCAGAGGGTGTGTGAAAATGAGCAGGCAAGCAAACAGAAGAGCTTAAAACATCTGTTCTGCCAAAGAAGATGTAGAAGGAAATGTAATGCCCAGGAAAGTGTTGCAGGTTGGCATGTTCATCATGGGCTGAGGAACAATTGGAGTTTTTTTCCCAGCCATTACAATTTCACCCTCAGCTTCTGCTGACACTTTTGAGGTCCTGTCTGTCCTCAGCTCAGCTCTGTTCAGCATGGCTTGGCTGCCACCTTGTCCCCTTCAGCCTCTTTTCCTGCTCCATAGTTTACAGTTACTTTTGATCCCTCATGCTTTTTGAGCAGTGACATTATTGATATTAGATTAGGTCTTAATCCACCCTAAGATCCATTTCTGTTGTATTTCTTGGCCCTGATAAAGGGGTCTCTACTTGAAAATTGGAATTTCATTTAGGGTACAGGTAATGATCTGAAATTTACTTCAGTATTTAGTTCTTATTCTTTAAGTTCCTTTCACTTTTAAAAGCAAAGCTACTTGGTCTGATTTATGATGGCAGAGTCGAGTTGTGGGGGAAAAAAAGAAGACATTTTTGTTCATTCTAACCAAATGGTTCTCAATCCTTGAAAACTTTAGTTGCATTAGCACTGAGGGCACCATCAGTTTTCATAGATCCCCTTGAAAATCCATTTCTCGCACAAACATACACACAAAAGATGATTTCAACAAAGTTACATGTTTAGAAAGTTGAATGAAAATGCTCCATAGCTAATCTTGACAGTTCCAAGCTGGAGAAAAGCCAGGGCCCCAGAACAATGAACAGCGAGAGCATTTGTAATAGAATCCAGAAATCAATACACATGACCAGATTTTCCAGTCCACCACGCTTATTTTGCAAACCCAGCAGAGGTCTGGATGGGAGCATTCCCCATGTCAAGAAGACTCTGATGGCCAGAAGCTGTTGACGATGGTGTAGCTGCCTCGCATGCCAGTTGTCTTATCTCCTCAGAGGGGAATGAGGGGTGGCATGAGGAGAGGAAAAGCTCTTGTGTCCTGTTTAACTGGAGACGTGCCCCATGGGAAAGGGTAACGATGGAGAAGCAGGCCCTGTGTTGGGGAGATTCACAGAAATCTTGAGTTCCTCAGAAGGCTTTGGGAGGCGGTTGCTAGCATTCCTTCATGCTGGAATAGCCCATGTGGATTTTTGCTTCCACATTGCTTTCCAAAACTGACACATTTTGGCAGTAAAATTTGCTGACTTTCCTGACCATCCAGCAGCTCAGCTGGAAGAGCAGCGAGATGGCAGTTGTGCATGCACTGACACAGTATTGTGTGAATTTGGAGAGCACTGGTTTTGCCAGACTCACGAGGGTCAAGTGCTCACATGGCCTGGAATACACCTTTCAGACTGACCAGAGTCTGAAGGGTCCCTGTAGTGCTGGCTCCCCCTCCTTGCTCATATGCTGCCTGAAGGTCTTGGGGAATGTTCTGCTGAAGCTGGAGCTCTCATGAAAGAGAAGAAATTTTATAGAAGGATAAACAGTTTGGGAAAAACACTTCTGCAGAATGTATCTCTTCTTTTTCATTTTCTTGTCTAGACAGTCGGGATGCTTTGCTTTGGACTGCGCAGTTTTGATGGATTTTAATCCCCAAGCTATTTTTGATTCCTGGTCACATTTATGACATATACAGTCTTAGCTTTTTTTTTTTTTTTTTCTCCTTTAAGATGCATGCATCCATAGACTTGAATGGGTGTGGGAAAGATAAATGGCTAAGGGGAAAGGAAATTAGCCTGAATGTTCTTAGAGCAGGAGCAAGGAGACCATATAAAGGCAGACTGTGTGACAGAGATAAAAACTAAATGAAAATTAAGGCTCAAGAGGAGGCCTGGCTGATGGGGAGAAGGAAGTCCAAATATTTTCAGATAATACCCAAAAGATGAAATGTAAAAAATGCTCCATTAAATCCCATTTCCCCCTTACTTTGATATTTTAATTTCCCATTTCACTTTCTTTCATAATTTCTTTCTACCATTCCAGTGCTACTCACTCTGTAGTGAAAACCTACTGTTACAAACAATTTTCCCGTGGACCCATCCTTTAGCCCAATAATATTCAGTGTCTGTCCAGTTAGATTTCAATATGTATCAGAATACTGAGCTGGCAGAAGGGTTCACTTCCCTTTCTGAGGTTACAGCTGGAAGTTCAGACGTGGGCAGCCAAAGCAGTGAGAAGCACATGTTCTTCAGAAATAAAATGGCAACAGTGGGATGTGCAAAACGCAGACACACTTTACATCATCATGCAGCACTTAAGTATCTCTAAAAACAGCTTCAGTTGTTTAATTATTTTCATTTTGTTGCAAGATTCTTATGTGTAATGATAATTTGTCCACTCAGATTTATGTTATTGCAGGCTTTAGTCCAGCAAAGCACTTAAGCACTCGATTAACTTTAAGCACATAAGTAGTCCCATTGCTGGATTGGGGCCATAATAGAGGAAAAGAATGTTTCAGAAGAAATTGTGCTTTTCAGGGGGTGGGTGGGTGTGTTGTTTGTTTTGTTTAAAGTGTCAACAGCACAGTTTATTTAGCTGCCTTTTAGACAGTAATCTTATTAGTAAAATTGGCAGGATTAAGAGGCTATTAAACAAAATCTGTGTGTTTTCACATCAGTTAAAATCTGTACTGTATTCCCTTGGAATACAACAACTCTGATGTGCAATAACTGGATTTTAATGTAACCAAGTCACTTAAGATTGCATTAAAATACATTTATTAAATCACTTGGATGGTTTAGACTGGTGGGCTGGAAGTTGAAAATGCAGAGGCTTTTCTGACTTTGAAAGAGTATTTCACAGGATTTCTTGCGGTTTTCCTTCATCAATCAAACTGCATTTGTTTACCAAGCAACATGTAGTCAATGTTAATTTTATGGACATTCTGCTGGGTCCAGAACGAAGCCATCTGTCCCCAAAGGCAGCTGGGGTGAGCAGTCTGTCCATCATGTTGGTACACTCCAGACGGTGAGGACAATGGACGTCGACAAAGTTTGGCTGCTTTGTTTTCTTATTGCAGGCAGAAAACTCACCACAGCAGTTCTGTCCCTCTACTCCCTGCATCTTATCACTTTCAGATATGCATTTTTACCATGAAAAAAAGCAGTAATCAATAAGATTAATTTTATTTATATGTGGAAACCTCAGTGTTCTTATTGAAAAAACAGCTTTGTTAAAATCGAGAAATTAAAATCTGGCAGCAAAACCAAGCAGACACCAGGGTTTTAAAACTAAAAATAATAAAGTCTGCTCTGTCCCCTTAAAAATAAGCAAAATCAAATCTCCCCAAGGGAGAGAGAGTGTCTCTAACAATGTCATATACTGATTTGATAGAAAGGTTTCAGGTACTAATAGAATAAATAACCTGTTTGCTCAGAATTCACTTGTATTAACATTCCTGGCAGTGATTTCCTTTTCATGTTTGTTAAAATACAAAGCTTTATATAGGTGCTGCTATGTTTGTACTAGAGATTCATTTACTCTGACAGCTGATATATTTGTAATTGTGGTAGAATACTGGTTTCAGTGCTCGGCCCTTCTCCTTTGATATAAACAGGTGACTCCTAACATTTATTGATGGTTTGGGGGATGGCTTGATGGAAAAAGTTGAATTGTTGCAAAGCAATTCCTCAGGTCTTCTGAAGTTTGTTATTGACTGCTTTGATCTTTGTTCTGCAGACGTAGAAATAACATTGCCTACAATCTGTAGGTGTTCTCTGCGCTTTTCCAACTAATTGTTTTGAGCATCTGACAAGATGCAAACTTACCCAGATCTGTCTACGAAGAGGCTTCTCTCCTGCCTGCTCTTTTTATTGTAGAGAATCAAAACCTGCTATTTTTACCTACATCCAAAAATTGATTCTGAGCATGTCGTTTGACATGCTACTTGCCTTCACTGCTCCCAGACATCACCAGCTACCTGCCTGTGCTGCAGCATCCATCCTGGCTGGCATGTGGGACTGAGCCGGGAAGGAGAACAGCTCAAGATGGCAAAGAGCATTCCAAAGTGGGGAACTCCCCTGGCTGTATGGCAGTTACAGTGTGTCACACACTGATGATGCATTTCTTACGCAGAGATTTACAGGCTGGTGGGTGCAGCCTTGTGATTACACAGACACGCTCACTCTGTCTTTTAGACAAGAGAAGTCTGGGCATCAGCAGCAGAGTAGCTGCAGTGGCCTTGGACCTGGGGAAACATGGAGGTGGTCAGCTTGAGGTGAGTTCTGCAATACAATAATTCTCATCTAAGCCATTTAATTTTAAAAAGTGCCAATACCCCAATACTAGACAATGCAATTGATGAGTTTTGAAAGCTGAGGGCATTGGATGCTTCTTCCTTAGAGATGGACTTAAGAGGTAAATAGCTTCTCAGCCTCCTCAAGTATCATTTTACCTTTTGACTGGCTGATCCTCATGCCCTAATACATTTATACAACTCTTATTTGTGAGGAGAATGTTTCTGAATCCTCAGGAGAATCAGAACATCTCATCGCTTTTACATCCAAATTTAATTTAAGTGCGTTGCTCAGGGTTTTTTTGAGATGTTGGATCCTTTTCAGCAATCCTCTCACTTAACAAAGTTGAATTTCCACTTGAATTTGATGTGAAAAATGCTTGAATAAGGAGTACCAAGAAGACTCAGTTCTCATCCTTCTAAGTCATTAATAGTTATTAACTTGATTTCCAAAAGTGCTGAGCATCTAAAGCTCTTAGAAGAGATTAGCACAGGAACTGCTGATACTAAATTCCTCCTCTGGAGAGTACACACTCCCTCAAAGTCATTGAGAGGGGCTGGGCATAAGAAAGCCCACTTCCACTCTACACTCCCCTTGCAAACTGCTCAGTGGCATGAGGAAGAGAGATATAAGGACTGTCAAGAGAACAGGTGTGATTTCTTGCCTACTGGGCAATCTGCAGAGGGGCTGTCGCTCAGGCAGGGTGACTCTGATATCGCTGATGGCACTGCACGCTTCCCCGCACACCACTCAGAACCTGGTGGCTCCTCATCCCATATTCATGGTAGATCATAGCAAAGCTCGATTCTTAGGGGTCAGAATGCATCTATTCCTTTAAAAATAGGAAATAGCTAACGTGACTCTGAGTAGAAATGTCCTAGAATACAGGAAGTTTTTGACTGTGTAGCATTTGGTATTAGGACATTCTTCATGATATATAAATTTCAAAACTACTGGGTTTGGATGTCTAATAATGGTTTTTGCTGCTTAGAGCCTGTAGTTGTGTGTTAGAGTTCAAAACTCTTTTCTGGAAGTTTGATGATATGACAAGACTGCTGGTACTTCTGGCATCCTGACTCTGATGAAACAAAAGAACAAAACCCACACTGGTTTCGTTTAGATCACAAAATTCATGTTGATCAGCAGTAGCAGAAATTTAGTGCATATCACAGGTTAGCTAAAATAGGAAAGCCAACCTCTTTTTGTTTATTTAAGTACAAATTCCATGCTGGATTTCCCTCCTTTTTTGTTGCTTGTTATAGCTTTCCCTAGTAATAAATTGGACCCATAAATAACTACAAATTCAGTTAATTTCCAAATAATTTTAATATTATTTTCATCAGAAATTTCGCTTGTTATAATGTAAAATATGTTCACCTAAATAAACATCAACATGTATTCATACAGATGTCTATGCATATCTATGTACATAAGAGTATAGAATGAACCTAGATATTAGGGATTTTTCTTAGAAAAAAATGTCACAATATATTCAAGGTGCAGTAATGTATTACTTTTTTTATTGCTTTTAAAAGTCTTGAATTCTTGTAGAATATGGTTTAGTGGGTCAAGCATCCCCTTTCCTCTCATTTATCAGCCTTTTGATCTTGTGTCAGGTCTAAATGCTGGCATGCTCAGGCCGTAACAGTGTGCTGCAGGATCACAAAAAGGCATAGTTATATCTTTAAAAACTTATGGGCATCCTGGTGCTACATCCCAGCATAGCTTAGCAGATGTGGTATTGAGTTCCCCCAAGTCTTCACTACCCCTTTGTCTATTATTTTTTTTATAGTTTTGTTCTGCATTCCTTCCACTCAGCCTCAAGTGGATGGAAGCCTGTTAGTTTATTACTTACATATGTCTGCACCCTTTTACCTCAGCAGGGAAAGACAAAATATCGAGGAGGACTGTAGGTTTGGGATGGTCAACTAATCCTTCCCCACCTTGAACTAATCGCCAGGCTGATGTGTTATTGTGCTGAGCTCTGTTCCTCAGTGCATTGCCAGTGGGGTTTCAATTTGTAGAAGCATAAACAGATACTAAAGTAAAAAGAATGGTGCAGTGAGTTGTTAGCAGAGTTCAGATCAAATTATCACAGCGGTCCCCTGCTGACAGTCCTAACAATTACCTCCTTTTACTTGGTCTTTCAAATGTTTTCTGTTTCACTTAGGTCTTGGTAAATAGTGTGTTTCTCACTGTGCTTTATTTATTTACCTACAAAAGGAAAAGAAATTGAAACTTCAGCTTTCATTCAAATGTCTGTATGTCTATATATTTTGTCCTAGCTTAGACATATGAATAACTTTTTGTTTTCTTTTTTTAAAAAATAAGTATATAAGCAAGATAACTAAAGATGGCTTTTTAGTGCATACCTGCTTTTATAACATTTTCTGCCTCTTTAATACCTTTGATTGTGGCGGCACAGATCTTGAAATTTGAAAACTTTTGAGAAGAGCAGCTACTAAATAGGAAATGAATAGAATGTTGTACACATTAAGCCAATATTAAGAGTTTAAAGCATTTGAGTCCTATTGTGAAATCAAATTGGGTGCATGTCAGTATTCCCTTTTTGAAGAATATATTCAATATGTTCTGTACAAGTTGTCTAGAATTAACTTAAATATTTGCTGCCACTCTTTTTTTTCTATTTCCTATTTTCAACTCTTGACTTTCACTCTTGCATAGTTACATTTGTCTGCTTCTTACAATTCTAGTGGGACTGATTTATCATCATTTGCTAACATATCTGTCTCAAAATCTGAGCTTTGATCAGCTTGTATTTTATAACTTACATCTGTTCTATGTTTAACCTTTTGTAATGCTGTTTCTCAAAAATATTATCTAGTTTAACAAAAGAATCATGTTGGTCTCAGCATTTTGTTAAACTTAAAGGAAAAAAATCCTACATACCTGTCTATTTTGTTGCATTTTTGTTACTGTTTCATAGTCTCTTTTTCATTAAATCTATAAATCTGTCACACTAACTTTTTCCTGTGGTTGCTGCTGAATTATAAATTTCACCTTCCTGTTCCTTCTCTACCTCTTTATCCCACAATTCCAGCTTGTGCTTCGCAGCAACACCAGCAGCAGCATCACTGCTCTGGCCTGTTTGCTGCTGCAGGATGCAGCTCATTAAAAAGTAAACGTGGTGATTAAAGTCCTCCCACAGTGGGAGGCAGGGGACAGCAGAAAGCTTCTTGGTTTTGAATAAAACGACTAAAACTAAAAATTATGGCTGGGACTAACTGACATTAATCCTCCCATCAAGAGGAGTCCTTGCAGTGAGGTAGATGAATAGTAGGTTTGGGGAAGCAAGGAGACAGATCTGCATGTTCTGCTGCTACCTAATCTGTCTTCAGGAAAGGAGGTTTCATTTAAAAGGCCTTACCTCCAGAATGGCTCTGTCCTGGGTCACACTGGGTAATACTGGGACAAGAGTGAGAGATGCATGAAGAAGCCTTTAGAAAGTTGTCAGCTGCTCCCCAGCTTCTAAATAAATGAACCTTGCCTAGCAGTGAGCAGGCTACTAAAACTGATGAAACAATGAAATGTTTTTCCTTGGGATTTTTTTTTTTTGTCATCCACTGATGTAAGGGGGAAACTCAGCCCTGCTCTGCTTGGCTTCTGAGGGAAGCACAGCTGTTCTGTGAGGGCCATGAGCAAGGTGACACTGCCCAGGGGCCTCAGGGAGAAATGCTCTTGGTGCCAGAGCACCCTCTGACTTGTTCTGTGCACTAATGTGGCCACACCAGTTGCCTGAAAATAGCCTCAGCCTTTCTCCAGCAGCTAAGAAGCTTTTGAAGTCTTTTTGGCTAAGTCCACAGCCACAGATAGTAAATGCACAAACAGCTTGATCCTGGCTGTATTGGTGTCTGGATGAATCTGGCCTGAGGACCCAATCAGAGGAGAAATACCCATAGAAATCTAAGTAATTCCAACTCACATGTCTTTCCAAAGCAGTAGACAATTTTAATACAAATGGAAAATTTATTGGAATGGGGCTAAACTCAGTCCTGGCATAAATGGATTTGGGGGAGCTGTTCTTGCTTGTAACAGAGCAAATTTTGGCTTCAGGAGTGAAGATATAAAGCACTGAGAAGCTCTATATTTTGAGCCAGCAAGGACATTACAAAAGGCAGAAGGATAACTGGTATGACATCACTTCCTTCTAAAAGATTATGAGCTATGGAAAAAGATTAGTTTTGCTGCAAATAGCTTAGAAAACTTGGACAGGTATGTTGAATGTATTGAGTGGATTGAGTGACAACAAATACACCTGTGTAGTGATTAATTAGAAACAAAAACCAAAGCATGGCCTGTCAGAAAGTAGCATGTACAGTACAACCAGTGCATTTGGAGTACGTTTGCATAAAAGGAAAAAATAAAGTAGGATGACAGTCAATAACAGGAGCAGTTAATGAATGAAAGGCAGTGGTAGAGCTGGAACAGAAAAATAACATTTACTGCTCTTTGTCACTTGAGCCACTTCTCAAGGAAGGCATGCAGCACTGCCCCTGCTTGTAAGTGGGGAGATGAAGTGGCAAACCCAGGAACTGAATTTATTTTTTCTGGAACCCTTCCAGTACTGTAAATATAAGACTAAAGAGATGGCAATTGACTATTCTCCTATACCCAAATTCCCCTGCTATAAGTCTACATAGAAGGTATTAATCCTATTTCATTGGTTTTTATCATGGGAACTTGCAAGATTATGATCTGCTTGATTTGATCTCAGAAATCATCCACTCTTGCCAAAATGTTAAAATTTGTACAGGGAAATTCTTCTATGGAGTCTTGTTTACTTCTACACTATTCTTTCTAAGAAGATGTAAATATTGAGATAATTATACCAGATAGAACAGAAACATGCTGTTTTCCATTCTCAAATTGGCATTTAAAGGTGTTGAACATTTTACCTTATCTTTAGTAAGTTGCCTGGGTTAATTATTGTTTTGTTTTGAATGTGCACCAGCTACAGGCAGACCAGAACCACATATTCATCTACAAACAACCACAGCTGACTTGTGGTTTGCATGTTGATTTTTAATTTGGTAGAGTACCCTCATATACAACTCCTTTGAAGAAGGCAATAGAGAAGAACTGGCTAAAAGTTACAGGATATATCTTTTGCTCAAAGGAGCTCACAAGACATGTATCTTTGAAAAATGCAGAAGCCTATTAAAGATAAAAAACATAAACAAGTGTAAGGCACTTCTTAGAGTCTTTGACAAAGGTCTCAGGTGTAGAGGGGTTAAAGCGATATCTTGTTCCTCTAAATATTTCAACAGACAGACTTTTGATTGCATTATCTATTAAAAAAAATTGCTTTGAACCTTCCACCAATGCAGACCACTTGTGCTTTCTCAAACCAACAAAGGTTCGGTCAACAGATAAGAATTTCTGACCGTGGAAGGGCAGCTGCTTTCCTTTCATCTTTCTCCTGGTGTGTATATGAAATGTTTGCTCAGCCTGGCCCTGCTATCATGAGGACTTTTTTTTTTCCTTAATCCTTCCTCTAATTTGAATCCTACACCCAGTCTGCAAATAAGACATGAAGAAAATTTAGATTTCAGTAGTGCAGGGTAATACTGCTGGGTGCTGAGTACTTCAGCCCCAGTTCAGCACAATACCTAGTCTTATCTGACTATACATATGCTTATCTGTAAGCCTAAACTTAAGCATATGATTAAATGCTCTGATTGATTAGGACTAATAATCCTCGCTGAAGTACTAAGCCCTGTGAGAGAAGTTTGTTTTACAGGCAATTTTGCTGTTGTTTTTCTTCTATTGTTACTTCCCACCAGAGGAGGTAATTAAGGAAGTGTTTGTTTTAAGAGCACCAGAGCAATTTCTGTAATTTTTTTTTTATCTGATTCCTGAAAATTCACTTGTGGCCTTGTGTTTATTAGTCTTTTCTAACATATTTTTCTTCAAAAGCAAACATGATCTCTAGAAATTGTACCAATGATATCCAGGTATGTCTCTTCCTTCTCAAGAAGCCTAATCTATGTGCAATGTTAATGAGAAAAATATTAAGACAAAATGCATAAAATTGCTTTCTAGAAAGGTTCAATCTATATGTAAATGCAGGGTTGAATACAAGAGAACAGGCTAACTGTATCCTGAAGGAAAGATGGTATTCATGTAGACTGGATCATTATAAATGTATGCTTTCAGATGCCGCCTACTTTAACATTATATGGCTTCCTAATGAAGAAAAAAAAAATAGTGTTTTGTTTTACTTCCATCTTGCCTCTCTCAGCCTGTCTCTTCTCTCTCTCACTTTTCATTTTTGCCAGCTAGGCCTGGTGGAGTGAGTAGTGTTGTTAAGATGGGAAGTTTGACTTGTTGATTTTTGCATGACACCTGGAAAACATGAGTGTGAGGCAATAACAGGGCACCTAATGATTTACAAGGTTTTGACTTTCATAGATGTTTAATAAGGATCTCTTGTCTGCATGCCATATTGTTTGAAACAGTGTGGAAATCAAAGCTCGAAGAATATGTTAGAACAGGGGAAAAGCTGTCTCTCCTGTGATGTTGCCTTCACAAGGGAGTTTCCTCAGGCAGACTCTGGGCAGGAGACTATCAAGTCCTTGTGTCTGTGCCTTGGAGTGACAGTGCACTGGCTGGTGCTAGGAGCACCAATTCCTGAATACCAGTTCAGTAGTATCAGACTAGGGGACAGTAATGAAGGATAACAGCTTCTCACATTTTATCCACGAGGAGAGGGAATTCTTCTGGATAGATTTGTTATGAGCAAAGTGCCTCACTCTGCTGCCTGTGTCATCCTAACCACCACAGTAAAGCTTTTGTGGGACTTACAAAGAAGGGAATGGAGGGAATTTGGAGACACGTGAAGGACAAGGCAGCAGTTGAAATTTACATTTTCTGAGAGCTGAGGGGATCTATTTACCCTCATAGGATTCTATTAAATTTTCTTAGCCTTAAACTGCAAGTATATTAAGCTACTGCCCTCTGGAAGAGAAGCCATGTGCTTTCATGACACTCAAACTTTGATCCTAAGTTGCTGTAAAGCTCCAGTTCAGCAAACTGCTTGTGTGTGCTTGATTTTAAGTACATGAATACTTACAGTGACAGAATGGTCAAGAGCAGCATGAAGTCTACTTTACTTCACAGCTAAGCCAGTATGTAACTTATGAGTAGGTTGTATTATCAGTCTAGGGCACCTATTTCTATACAACCCTGCCTTGGAAATGCATTCCCTGGAACTGGTGGGATTTAAGTGCCTACTTGATTTAGGAAGAGCAGGGAAAAGAATTAATATGCTTGATTTATATACAGTTATCTTCTGGTGGCCTAAATAACTTCTCACATCCTTATTCAAATTCTTGGGCTGTTTAAATGTTTTCCCTTTCCAAGACTTTTCTGGAAATACTCTGTTGTTTCTTTCATAAAGATATTCTGCTGTGCCTTTCAGATTTTTTTAACATCTATGAAATTAATAAATAATGGCTGAAGTCTTCTTTCCTCATCTTTTTTTGACTGAGGAATTTTTGTGTAAAAACATTAATCCATTTCCACAGGTTTTTGCTACAATGACTGGCACATAAAATTCTATGTGTGGCTATTTCCCAGATTTATGTAAATAATGAAATCTGAGCTAGTTCTTTCAATATTGAAGATTTGTATTATTCAAAGACAAAATCACTAGCTGAGAGTTCAGAGGGAATGAAGGTCATCTTGTGTTGCTGACTGACATCTGTGGATGACTATCTCTGTGATAGATGGGCCTGGATTTTTTCACAGGGGTAAATTTTGAATAATAGTCTTGATCTGGTACCGATGGAACCAACAAGAGCTTGCTAATTTACTTCAGACCACGCAGAATCATGAACAATTGAAAAAAATAAATTAGCAAACCCAAATATTTTAGAATTAATTCTCCACAAAACAAAACTTCACTTTTTTGTTGTTGTTGTTGGGGTTTTTGTAGGGGTTTTTTAAATGATCTTGTGTTACCACTAAGATTTCTCTCCAAGGAAGATAAAAGATCTGCCATGGTTTTCTTTGCTTATTTTCATTAATATGGAATTTTTCATAGGAAAATTAATGTTTTTATGTTAGATTTATCTGTTGTCAAGGCTACTGTTGATTATATAGCATGTCTGCTATCTGCCATGTAAGGGGATTCTGCTGTTTATGTGTCAACAGCAACTACAAGCCCTGTAGCCTGATTTCCTGTATTACACAGGTCACAGAATTTGATGAGGGTCACAGGAGGGACCCCATAATAGCTCTATGAATACAGAAGCAAAATACCAAGGGGAAAAATTATCATCAAGAGTATTAGTCAACAGTGTGTTGAGCTCATGCTGTTGTTTCGATTACTTAACACATGGTTGTACCAGCAGGCCTGTAGTTCCAAGGATGGTAAACCTTTAGGAAAAGGATTGGATGGGGGTCCTGTCGTTCAAGGGTCTGTTGCTCTGCTTATAAATCCCCACCCATACGGTGGGACACGGTCCATTTAATCACGGTGGGAAAAAGGGGAAATGCTGCCATTATTACCTCCAGACTTGTTGCATTTACTCACCAAGTCATGTATGCTCTCCCTAAGTGTTAGTGTTTGAAATAAGTTTAACTTCTGTGATCACAAGACAGCATTTTGTTACTTTTGCAGCATTTCAGTTGCTGAGATGTATTTTGATTGTGCTGATCAAAGAGTCATTGAGCATTGGAAGTTCATATTGGCTGTGATTCTGCCTGACGTATTTTGCACTATGTCATGTCTAACTCTTTGTGATGATTAAACATTCATTTGCACCAACCAGGGGTGCCTGACAGTCTTACATCATAAAGCACTTTATTCAGTGCAAATTAGAATTCGGTACGCTCCTCTGTGGGGGATTTTCCCACTAATGACATATGTAAATAGCACTCATTCATTCTAATATTAAGGGAAAAGGTACAGAAGCATGCAGATCTCCTAATGAATCTGTGTTATACCTCAGATGAAAGGAAAACAAAGTGGTTTTCACATGTTAATTTTGTTATCTGTGCAAACTGTGCTCTCCTCTACTCCCCCGAAATTGCGACACACAGAATCAGATTTATGGAGCCTTTATGTTCACAAAGCCGGTTTGTCAGAGAGGTACCCATGCATGCACGCTTTCCGTGACAATGTGGAATCCCTTCCTTCCATGAAGAAAAGGAAGAAATACAGCCATATTATTCAAATGCAAACCCTAATATATTGGGCCCTTCTTTGTATGCATGTAAAACTTTTTTCCCTGCTCTCGCTATAGCAGCATAAGACAATTTTAGCTAACAAAGCCTGCTGGCTTCTGTCACTGTGCTATACTTGTATTTTTATGGCAGCATGCTCACATGTAATGTTAGAGGTGGACTCTTCCTTGAGTGGACAGCTCTTGTTATTTACTCTGCCTTGGATTTATTTCATAACATTTTTTGTTTAGTTTTAAGAGAAGCACGGCAGAAATATTTGGGTCTTAACATTTTGTGACCGAGTTTTGTTCATTTTCTTTGGCCTTTCATTCCTGAAGGCCTTTCTTTAGATTTGTTTTCCTGTGGGCTTCCATAGAGCAAGGGCCCCACAGCAGCACTCCTGGCTCTCTGCTCAGCCCCATCCATGCCTGGGCAGCTCCAGGTCAGGCCCTCATCTCATCAGGACTTAACAATGTGTCTGCCAAAGTCAGCAAAACTGTTTTGACTGCATTGGGCAAAAACAAGCCCTGATCCCTCTAATGACTGTGTTGCTCCCCAGCTGTGCTGAGACAGCCTGAGAGGAGGGGACACTCCTGACTTTTTTATTTATTTCACCTGAAAAGAGTCTGAGTTATCTCTGCGAGCTTTGTCATTTCCTTCTTGTGAATTGGAGAAAAGCAGTAAGTTCACTTTGAAGAAAAGATTTTTTTTTTCCTTTCTTTTAGCCAAGCTTTAAATGTTCGCATTAAACAAAAAGGAACAACCAGCAGTTTAGTGCTGTTTAACCACTGTAGGCAGAGGAGTTGTGAAAGATACTCTTTTATTTTTTGCTGTGAGGAATGAGTGGTGTTCCTTCAAATTTGTGTTGAGCTAATCTCGATGCAGACGTTGGCTGTAAATAGGTCAGGCAGTCATTGAAGTGAGCAGTTGGCCACATTTGTGCTAACTCTAGTATTTTTGGTTTTTGCCAGAGGAAAAAGAATTCTAATTTCTATCAGTCTAAATTGTGCTGGGCAGCATTATCAGCTGGAAAGACCCCTCTGATTTGACAGGCCCAACTGTATGATGATTAATTACTACTCAGCTTCATTGGACTTTTCTAATTTCCTTTTGCCACTAGCTGTAGGCAACAAGCGATAAGTACTGTTCTTATTATTTTGTGCAAAGGAAAATGTCTATTACTGCTCTGTCCTACAAGTAATCAGAATAAAAAGACAGCTGATCGGAAAACCTGTGAGGATCATTCTGTCTTTATTTGTCCTACCCTTGCTTTATTCCTGTGCTGCTTCTACACAGAAGTTGTTTTACACAGTTGCCTGTCAAAATAAGAAGATAAAATCATAAGCTCTATCAAAGTAGTTGACATTTTGAAATTTGTATAATGATTTCATGGGAATTAATCCTCAATCTCCAAATAAATCCTTCTCAAAATGCTAATATAACTGGGAATCTTATACCACAGAGTGTAAAACAATTCTTAATCTTCCTTTTCTATTTTACCATAAATTTATTACATTAGTAGGCTGTCTTGTTGAGAAAAATTATAGCATTATTGCCAAGTGCAAGAAGAGTAAGTACTTTACATAACACATTATAATAATGATTTTATTGAGACACTGAATGCTCTAAAGTATACCAAGAAGAAGGTATGCTACTAAGAACTTGTCAAGGACTTCACTGCTAGAGATAAAAATCGATGCTGGCAACTCTTAAATCTTTGTTCTAAAGAATCTTGTCAAATCATTAGGCAAATTCCAGTGAATTAATTCCAGAAGAACCATCTGAGTTGTTTCTACGCATTTAAGAGATGCCACAGAATTTACTTTCAGGGTGAGGATATTGAATGCATACTGGCTAACAGCAAAGCATATCTGCAGTGTGTGGGAATGCCATGCTGGGATAGTGGTGTGTATAATTGTAGTAAACTTATGTGCTGTCTGGACAAATTACCTAAAAATGCAACTTCTTACCTGTGGGTTTAGCTGGAGCTTCAGTTTGAAAGCTGACTCAGTAACATCTGACAGGGTTGGGTGTTCTTATCTGCAGCAGATCTATTTTCAGAATGCTTTCCCACTTAGGGATTTAGAAATATATTGAACCCTTGAACCTAAAAGTCTGAACCCTAGAAAAGGGACCTAACTAATCTGTTTCAGATGCACCTGAATGTTACTCTACTTTTTATACTACTTTTGTGAAAGGACATAATGTTGATACACAAGAGAAGGCTTTTGAAAAGTCTTCCAGGGAATTGCATTGTTCTTGTTTCCATAAGACTTGTTCCAGTTAATTCAAAAAGCTTTCTTCTGATTAGGTCCTTCCTGCACTTTTTACGTGCAGTTAGAACCTCATGTGTTTAGAGATCTGCACAGCTTCCACAAGAGTGAGGGAGTCAGGGGATATGTGTGAAGCTGCAGTTGTCTGGGGCTCTGATTCTGCTTTTAAACTGAAATGAAAAATGTTAGCAAGATTCCCCTCTTCCAAAAAAAAGAAAAAAAAATTACAAACCACTTGCTTTGAGACCTGGAATAGTGTGGGAGGCTCTTGTCCTGAAGCACCTCCCATCAGGAGTGCAAGCACTTCTCAGCCCATCCTTTCTGAGGATGTAAATTCCAGGGCTAATGCAGTCTTTGTAAATATGGACGGCCTTTGTTTGGAAGATGTATACTGCTAGCAAGGGGGAGAGAAGGCATATTTGCATGCAACTTTCACATCTGCTGCTGAACCCAAGAGCCTGATTAGTATCTGCATTCCTTTCCCCAAATAAACAGAGTACCAAATGGCTTGCAGATCTCCTGGAACTCCTCTTCCCCTGTCCACAGCCTTTTCTAGCCTCTTCTGTAGGCCTCTGCAGGGTGACATTCAATGGCTGGTGAGAAGACAAGAGGTGCCACGTACATCTGCTTTTCCCTGGTCACTGCAGGGCAGAAACTGAGCTCGGGACAGACGGGCTGGGAAATGATGTCAAGGTGGCCGATGCAGCGCAAGGATTCCAGACCACTAACAGGGAGCTGGTTTGGCTAGCACATGCTCAGCATTCCGTGATTCAGAACATAGAGCAGAGTTATTTTTTTCCCAGATGTAATTACTTTCATTTTTGTTTTGCAGCCAACAAAAGTAAATGTATTGGCAATGTATGGGCAGCATAGATGCCAGTGCTGTTTTGCTTGACACAACCACAGCACTGTTATTCACTGTAAAGTGCTTGTGATATTGTTACCAGACTGGTAGCACTGCTGTAATAGGGACTTGATGTAGTTAATCTAAAAGGGACTGGATTATATTCTTTCCTTCCACTTTATCCCCTTCAGAATCTGGTGGTTATTGTTCTCTTGGTTTAGGGTAGCCAACCCTCAAAAGGAGGGAACAAAGATCTGAGTGTTTCACTTGAGAAAAGTATTGTAGCTCAGGCTCCTGTACTACAGTGAAAAATACTTTGTATGACTGTTGAAATTATATATTCTTATTGGTAGCAAATCAGAGGTTAATGAATATCTCAACAGGTATTGTCAAGCACTCTTTAGCTGCCAATGTTTCCAGTGGAAATACTGTATTCTGGACCTGGCTGCAGTATAAAGCAGAACATACTCATCCAGCAGCTGTAATTGTGGTATCCTGTTCCATCATTATAACCTGAATAGGATAGCACATTCAGAGTTTACTCATTCATTTAAAATAATGCATTCAATTAAAATAATTAATTTAGAATAATAACTGCTTTGTAGAGATTGGAATGACTGAGGTGCATATAGACATTAAAGAGCTTATCTTGGGGTCATCAACAACTATTAAGCAAACTGGCTTCTTTTAGCAAATAAGATGGAACATTCATCTACTGCTGACAGACACAAATTTTCTCCTGTGTTCATGGATGAGTCACTGTGCAGTTTTGCCTTGCCATCTGTATCTTTGTATAGTTAAACAAGGTTGGGTGTGTTCCAGAGAAATGTCAAAAAGCAACACCAAGCACAGTGATAACAAGGCAGGCAAAATTTCTGCATCCCTTTGACAAAAGGGTCTGCCCCAAGTACTAACAGTTCCCACAGGGGGTGGGAAGTGGGAAGCTGTCCCTCCTGCCTAGCACGGCTCTGCTGCTGCAGGAAAGGAGATGTGCTGCTCTAAGAGCTCAGGAGCCCCAGGGGTTACGGCTCCTGCAGGCACAAGGACTTGTGTTTCACCAAGTGCAGCATTGGTCTTGGCACCACCAGGACCTGCTACTGCTGCTGTAGAAACATCCTCTTGGGGTTCAATGAGTTCATAGTGTTCAAGGTCAGGCTGAGAATAAGTCTATGTCAGAAATAAGAAAAAGAAGGTAGCCTCGATTCCTGGTGATGCCTTCCAGGCTTCTTTGCTGTTCTATCAATATTTTAATAGATTCAAAAATATTCTCCTTTACTACGTATAAAAGTAGGATTTTTCAGCTTTTTCTAGGATATTGCTTCTACTTTTCTACACAGCTATTTGCCACAAACCTTATTTTCCTGCTGATCCATAATAGTGCATGTTGTAGGGTTTGTCTTGTTGATGCAAAGGGATAAAAACCATCCTCAAATTAACTGCTCTTCAGGGAAAAAAAATAAAACCATATATTGGTAGGTGTTGGAGAAGCAGGAATTCTCAATATTATTATTTATTTGAAGTGAGTGACTTCTGAAATACATGGTAATTCAGTATAACCTATACAATATTTTTTGCCATATGCATACCAGATAATCATAAATATAGAGTTTATTCATTTAATTTGGACTACTTCAGAAAGTGAAATATATGCAACTGCTTTGTTCTTTTTCTAATAAAAGGTAGGAGCTTTTGAGTGTTATTAGACTGAGATAAGCTAGGCTGTATAGCACAATTTTGTATGTCTCAACTAGCAAAAGCCTTTGAAGTCCTATGAATCTTTCTGCTTGTTAATTCTTCCATTTGTTTGATTTTTGGTACAAAGAAAATGAAAGAATATGATGAGATTATGGCATTTTAAGTCAATATTTATTAAAAAATCAATCTCGATGAAAATCTGCCCATCCCTCTAATTAGATGAGGCAACTTGAGGTTGATTTTTAATTGCAAAAGTAATTACACGGAGCAGATAGCCAGTGACATTTGATTATCTAGGTGATTGATTAAAAAGCCTAGCTCACAGAGCAGATTGTCAGCCAGGGGAATCGAGACAAAAGAGCAAATTAAAAAAGTTGTCCTGTTAGTAATCACAAAATTCAAGGATGAAATTACAAAGCTAAACACCTCCAATCCACGTCATCTTCATCACTCAACTGTCTGCAGCATGCCTGAGCTCCAAAAGGGGTGATAAAGAAATGGATTACTTTTAAAAGGATGAAGTATTCAGGAAACATAAAAATAAAAGAGCAAAAAGCACTGCTGAGAATAGGGACTTCAACCACATAAGCAAAGAAATAAAAATGTCTCTAAATTGTGATGACAGTTCAATTTCCCAATGCTCTTGTGAAAGCTCATTAAAACCAAGCAGGGTTAGTCAAATTAAATATGTTGGGTAGCAAAATATGTGTTTAGTGACAAATCTTAATGATTATTTAAAAATCTAGTCCAGGTGATCCCTTCTTCCTCCAATATATGTGGATATTAATACAATACAGTGGATTTAAGCATAGTTTTCTAATATTTTGAATTTATTTAATATTATTTTAATTGATTGCAGGCTGTAACTGGAATGGGTACCACTGATACTTTTAAGTAATGAATGTCATAAAATGTTCATGAAATTTTTCTATAAGGCAATTTCAATAAAGCAGGAAACAATTAAAATCATGTTTTCTTATAATATCCCAATTTTTGTTTAGTTTTATGATGCTTGCCTCCTCGGGCTGTGCTGTTCTTGTAAGTTGGGCCACTTGATGAGTTACAAATGTAGTGTGTCAGATCCCTGTGCATGGCAGGAGGGTGGAACTAGATCTTTAAGGGTGGAACTGGTCTTTAAAGTCCCTTCCAACCCAAGCCTTTCTATGATTCTGTGACTCTAAGACATTGTGAGACAGATCCTTACAACAGGTTCTGATATCTGTAGCACAATGTATGGAGTGCTTCCATTGACTCTGGAGGCCTTGTATCAAGTTCAGTGTGCTTTTTTTTTTTTTTTTAACCTTGACAAAGTACTATTGTGTTTTATCTGAATTATCATATTGTTTTGGCCAAATAGTCTTCAGCAGAGTCATTCCAGGCAGCTCAAAATGGTACTAAAGCCTGATCTCATTCATGAACACTAACTGCATTTTCTGAAACACCACGTGACTTCTTGGTATCACTTTCCTGTCATTTAAACAAGCGTCTGGCATTTTCTATACCATCAATACCTGAAAAGTGGTGCAGTAGCGAGGGCTGGGCTTGAACAGCAATTAAATTCACTTAATGAAACCGGAAAATACGCACAGAGTTTTAGAACCAGTTTTATAAGAATAAAGAATGAAATAACCCAGTGGAGAGGAGGAAGGCAGTGAAATTTTCTAAGCATCCCCTCTAAAGTCAATTAATGTACAGCCCATTGGCCTTCAGAGTCCTTGAAGTTCAGCTGCTGCCTACTGGTAGCAAGTGGTGGGTTCACCATTGTGGGTGTCAGCATCAGGCCCTTCATCTGCTGTCTAGAAGTCAGCCAGTGAAATCTCTGTGCTCCAGTTATTAGTTCCATGGAAACTGCCTGGTTTCCCTCCTCTGTAGTGTTGTAATTGAGAAGAAGAAATGATTACTGGACTGTTGGATCTGTTAAATGCCAGCTCTGTGTTGCTCTTTTTTGAAGCTCTATTACCTGTCACCCATCAAAATGTAAGCTGACAAAGTAAAAAAACTCAATTTATTAAAGGTGCTACTTGGATATTACAACACTGTGTAGGTTTCCAGGTTCCTGATAGGACTTTTGCATAAAAGCCCATGAATATTGAAAGAGAGATGGATGTGTTGGTGTGTTTCTAGATCCCTGACTCAAAAAAAAACCCAACCAGCCAACCAAAACCACATCAAACTCTCAAAACCAAACAAAACCCCCACAAACAAAACAAAAAGCCCAAACAATAACAACAAAACCCTGAAAAAAAATGCAGGAAAGTCAAAGTATTAAACAATGACAGGGCTGAGTGTTCTGGAAATACATAGTTGTTCAAGAGAGTAATTTGAACTGGGAGGTGCCACTGAAAACTTGTCTCCATTTCCAGTGAAACAAAAGGGGTGAGGATGTGTTGGTTTGTAAACATTGTCACAATAGTCTTGGTTTCTCTTTCAGCATTTTGAGGAGTTGGGGTGAAAACAGCAGAAATTATTTTCTACAAGAGCAAATGCCTTTTCCTTTAACAAAGAAAATATTTAAAAATTTACAGATTTTGGTAATTTGAACACTTTCTGCAGACAATCTCATCTTTCTGCTGTTTCTGAAACTCAAAGCAAAGTCACAGAAAAAACTCAATCTTGCCTTTTAGAGCTCTGTAAAGTATAATACTAATACCAGTACTTATACCAATACTTCTATTTATGATATTTAGAGTTTATGAATCACTGTAGAGACAACATCTTCCTTTGCAAGCTTAATATTCTTTACATGATTGTATTTACAGTTGTGTCTTTTTCTCTCATGGAAGCCACGTCACAAAAACGGAGTCCTGCATTTTATGGACAAGGAAACCTCCTCCCAGTTTTCCAAAATACCTGCTTTGGGTGATCTAATGTCTGTGTTTTTTCTGATCCAGTTTTCAGTCCTCATGAGTCTGAGTATTTCTATTTTGCCTTTGCCTGCATTAAACAAGAAATTCAGATGTTGGTAATTAACTGGAGTTCCCCTGCTGCCAGACCAAATTCAGTTCCAAAAAGCCCTGTATATTGCTACTTCTGCATTTGTTAACAATGTCCAGACAACAGGTCTGCAATTAGATTCCCATCTGTTAGGCTGAGCATTTAGCATAGCCAATGGATGCAAATGAACTTGGGTCCCTCAGTGCAGTATATCCTTAACTAGCAGTATTATATATGAAATTTAGCAGCTCATGATAGGGAAGAAGATGAGACTTTTAATAATATGGCAGCTCTAAAATGTTTAAATGAAAAAATAAAATACTGTTTCCACATATGATGGAATAGTGTTTCCACACATGAAGGTTTCTCCAACAAATCTGAAAATATATTCAAATATTCCACTGTTTTCCTCAATGTCTTGAATGCTGCATTAGATTGAGGGGGAAAGTGCTAACTTTAAATGTTAGGTATAGTGTTTACTGCATAAAGTAATGCTGCATGATTATATAAATGCTAGAATTCTGCGCCAATTATTTTTGAGACTCTTAAAGGAATGTTTCAAAATGTTAAACATTTTTGCAGGATAAAACAGAGAAGGCAGAGGGATGCATTTTTAGAAATTCTTGTGTTTAATCTCAGACTGCAATTTTGTATCAGTTCTAATGGCGTTATAATAAGGGATAATCCTACCAAGTCCATAGGCTGTGTGTTGGAGGATTAGCTAAAGCTTGCATATTTAAATGTTTCATTTTCTACCAGTATGTCTGTAAAATAGACAGTAAAACCCACTTAAACTAATACCTGTTGAAGGGCTAAAACAGTAAGGAAGAAAACCTTTGTGCAAACTCAGATTTTCTTTGAGTATTCATTGTATTATGATTCTGCCTTTTCAGAATTTGTAAATCAAATATTAAATATTATATATAGTATATTGTTATAAAGTTTAAAGGGCTTTTATTCTTATACATTAAAAATATAATAATTTTAATGTGAAATGATTTTTTATTTTTATGTTAATTTATTTAAATTACTTTATGGCTCAGAACAAAATTCTAAACTAATAGTAAAAGATACTTTTACTAAAGTAATATTTGAAATTATTTAGGTGCCTTAGCAAAGCACAATGGGTTTTGGTTGAGTTTATTGTATACAGAATGCAAATTTACATAGATTATTTTTTATTATGGCTTCTTTTTTCTCTTTGAACAGTGGTAATCGGTATTTCAAATGGTGATGGAACTTTTTTTATAGTTTTGTCATAGCTGAAAATGGGATCTGGACTGCACTCCAGGTTTTTTAGCAGAGCAAGCACTAGGGTGACAGAGAATCCCAAAGGTACCAAAACAATTGTTGATATTACAATTTTAAAAATGTTTCTAAGGTAACCATCAACATATTGTTTCTGAGTTTGGGATTTCCTTGTTCTCCCTGACAGATGTAATGAGACGGTTCATGGCCCCAACATCACTACATCCAAAGGGCTGAGGAGACCTGTTTAACAGTGCAGAGAACCAGCCTGGCAGAGTAAAAAATATTCATATTTCATCTTCTCAGTGCAGAGCAATGCACTGGCCACCAGTTGCACCAGTACAGTACATTCTTCCTCCATCAAGCAACATGGATTTCCCAGTATAGGGAAGAGTTTCAAGAAATCAGTGTCCTCTTGGTTCACAAGAGTGTTCCCTTAGCAGGGGAGTCTCTTTATGGCTAAAGGTTCTGAGAATGGCACTGCTGTGGGGAGGAGATGGAGCTTTGGTTGTTGCTGCTGGATTCAAGAGCAATGTCAGCAGGGCAATGCTGCTTTCCCTGTGTGAGCACAGCTCTCCTTGCTTGTACGCTTGGGGCGAGATGGAAAGGTGCCCACTGGAAGGATGTGCCCTGCACTGCAGAACCAGCTATGACTTTTGCATTGAATGAAAGTGAATGAACTTAGAGATTATTCTGGGGGGGCTCCCTTTGAGAAACATTGCAACCATTTGTTTCAATTTAGCCAGCAGCGTGGGATTGCTCAGGATGAGATGTATGCTGCTTGTCACCATGACAAAAGTGCACATCTTTGCCTCTGTGGGATTCGACTTTTCAGGGTCTGACAGAAGATGTGCAGGATCAGAATTCCCTGCCAGGCAAGCTGTTGGTTCAAGTGTAGTATAGACAGGGTGGGAGCTTGTGATTGCCAGGTCCATAGCCTGCTAATCTTCCAGATTAGTCTATGCTTTCTCCCCTGGGGGCTAGCAGGCCATCAGCAGAAAGCAAGAGCAATCCATTGCTCTTTCACTGACAATAAACAGATAGTGACAGCAGCTAGAAACCTTGTGGCAGTGCTATAGAGATCTGGAAGTGTGTGTGGGTATGGTGTTTTAGTCAGTCACATTTTTCTTGCTCTTCTAAAACAGAAAATTATTCAAATACACAGATGGTGGACAAACTGTGTATGGGAAGGTAGAACTAAAAGAGCATAGGTGAATGAAGAGGTTCTCCTACAAGGAAAAGTTTGCTCTGCTGCTTCTTTGCTTGGTTTATGCTTATTCTGTGATGCCATTAATACCTCTCCCTAGCAGCAAACTGGGGCCATCCTCTGGTTCTTGTGCCTTAAGGAAGCACTGATTTAAGGAGACCCATGTGGTGAGGCATGGCTCAGGGCAGTACCATGTGCTGATGTGCTCAAACGGCTGGTGGTGAAAAGGTTCAGGCATGGGGAGTCTCTACTGTCAGCTGGTGCAAAGGACCAGGGGAAGGAGGGAAGGCTTTGTTTTGATGGTGGCTGCAGGCCATGAAGAGCAGTGAGTTTCTCCACCAGCCCACCTGCTGCCCCATTAGCCTGCCCCATTAGCCCATGGTGTGGGGTGGGGGCACGGCTGCGAGCAGTGGGAGCCTTGCCACACCTAATAACTTTCAAACCATGTGTCTCTGGTTTTGCCTTCTAAATCAGAAACTGGCAGCTCCTCACCATGCTAAACACTGTACTTTCTCCAATTCTCTCTCTGTGCATCCTTTTGCTTGTTTATAAGATTGGTCTTTAGCAGAGAAGCCTCTTCTGCTGAGAGCAGTTCATGGCTGGGACTGCCTCAGTGCAAGTGACAACCAGCTACTTAACCTTCATGTTTTCCAGAAGCAGTATTTCCTTACCACATATGACTACTAGTTTCACGTTCTTGATTTCTTATTTTTGAATTCATCTTCCACGGATTTTTCTTTGATAACTTTGTGTTACTTAATGATTTTTTTTTTTTTTCATTTATAGAGCTTTTCACCTTTGATAATAAGAACCTCAGGCTTTCCAATGCAATGCCCACCAGCTACTTTCTTTCCTATTTTACTTGCATTGTTAGTACCTGGAGGTAGGTCTAATAACAGGAGCACAGCATCAATGTCAGCATTCAAGTAAGGAAATTAACCTAATAATTGTCTCTTAAATGCATTCTTTCATTACAAAACTAGTGGGGGCAGGGGGCAGAGGTCATTTAACTCGCACAGTGATCACATTTGCATCAGCATAGAAAACCATTATCTCAGTAGGTTATAGATAACCCTACTGATAGCATTTAACCAGCCTAATTTTTCTAATAAAGAAAAATATTGATGAGATAACAAAAATTGGTAAACAGAACTTATTTAATGAACACCTACTAATCATCCTGGCTAGAGCTTCTTGGAAGAAATGCAGACAGTTTTTGCTCCACTCCCACTGGAGATACACCTGCCAGCCCTTTGGAATCTGCTCTTTACATTTATTCTTTTGCTTGTTTTTTGGCATGGAAAACAGCTTGGCTGTTAGTATTAATTTGTGATTGCATTTCTTCCTGATTGCTTTCTGCCATAAGGGTTATGTCCACAGTGATGACAAAAGAGTGATTGCAGCCTTTTTAGACGTGGCTAGGTAATATTTGGATGGGCAGATCAAAGACTGGTAGTATTCCAACTATTTTGGTGTGAGATGTGGGTTACAAAATGCACCCACCTGAGGAAGCTCTGGAGCCATGAGCTGTGCTGGGTTCTGTATGCTGCTCACCACGGGCTGCTCTTGGGCCAGCAAGTGCACAGCTGGCTCACGTGTAGCTAAACACACTTGGTTAGCACTCTGGCTGCCGTGTAAACACACTCCTGGTGGGCTGAGCTGCTCTGTTTCTGGCATGCAGCCTGGCCCTCTACAAATTAATCCTAACAGAGTTGACTTTTCTGTGTTTGTAGTCCAGTTTGCTGCTTCCTAGGACATGAGCTTTAGCAGTCATCATGGTCATACTCAGATCTTTGCCTTGTCTATCTCTCCTCTGGAAAGCATAGTCTGAGCCCTTCTGTTAATGCATTGTTTCCTTGTTTTCCTCTCTGAGTATGAGACACTGACATTTTTAAGACCATTTAGTGTGGTGGAGGCAGGAGCAGAGATCATGGGATACATTAGTTATACCTCCAAATAGCTTGATAGAAAAACTTGCATTCTGAGTGGGCTGTGCCTTGATTCACTGAACATTTCCAGTATCAAACACAGCTTTGTGGGTGCTTTGGGCTGAATTGGATCAACAATGATTTCATTTGATAGGAGGTTGTCTTCCAGCACCCATTTGCTGTTGACAGAAGGCTGTTGGATTTGCTCAGTCTTTTCAAAGTCAGTATTTTCTTCTGTGGGAGGTTTCTTCAGGACAAACTGTGTGTTTTTTCTATGGTCTGCTCCATGATCTCCATTTGTGTCTGGGTGGCTGCTCCCCATGCAGAGAGGGGAAGGTTGATGGCAGCATTTGGCTCTCTTCACTCTCTGTGGCCACACTTCAGACTGCACAGGGAGCCTGAAACACAAGATAAATTCTGCTGCATGTTGGTCACCTGTATTAAAGGCTCTGCTGTGATCTTTGCTCTGCAGGTACTGCAGCCTTCCTACACACTGGTATGTGCTATAACTGTAGCACATTATCATGCTAATCGTTATTATAATCCTCCATATATGGTCAAAAATAATCTGATTTTTATAAAAGAGAGTTAGGGTGGGAGAGAGTTAATCAAGACAGAGGAAATCATAATAGCAGTAAGAATAACGCTGGTTCCTGGACTCAATGAAAAAGGGAAAGGAAAAAAAAAGTGAATGTTTTTGCTTTTCTGATATATTATTTGCCCTTTGATAGCCCATATCTTGTTGACAAAGAGAAAGAAAGCTTCTCCCCTCACTAGTTGCTTATTATTGCTAAACTGCCATTGAAACACACTTGAAATTCATTTAATATCTCTTTCACATTTTCTGTCACACAGGGAATCAATATTCAAGCAAGACTGTCACCTCCAGAAGTAACCCATAGAACTACCTTCCCTCAAATACTTTTCACATTAAGTGTTGCCCCCTGACACATACCCTTTCCCCAGCCCCACCCCACCCCGGCTCCGCTGGTCTGTGGTCAAAGTGTTAGGCAACAGTTTTTATTAACTGTAATAACAATATTGCAGGGATGGCCAATTTAAACTGAATGCACAGCCCTGCATTTCACAGCTGATTCATATTGACGAGCGCTGCTTACCCTGTGAACTGTGAGCTGCTGGAATGAGCAACGCAGCTGCGGTTTTCTTTCAAGTTCCAGGATCCAAAGGCAGCAGTAATTGTTTTTGAAATGTTTCTTTTTATTCTTATTAAATAACTTCATTGTATACGTTGAAACCTGGATCATTCCTGCTCTGGTTTGCTTCCCTTTTCATTGCCAGGCCAAAAGCGCAGAAGTAGTGTGTGTGTTTTGGATTGCTTCTAAGCCATAATAAAAATATCCTTTCTGCAGGGAAAGGGTGCCATCTCAGCCATTTCCTCAGAAATGTGTAGTCCATAATTAGTCGGGATTTCCAACTCAGGGTGCTAAATGGAAGAGACAGGGCGAACAAGAAACCCAACAAAATAACTCGATTTTTATTTAAGCTAACATAAAAGTGCAGAAATATGTTAGTCATATATCATGACAGATTCTAGCCCAGACTAATTCAGTTCTTCGTGTGTGTATTGGCATAGGGAATCAAAGCCTGTTTGAAAAGATGTGCTTACAAAGTAAGGCACTTTACCAACCGTCAGGAACTGCTTTGAAAAGCATCCTTACCTCTAGATAGCATTTACCTTGAGGATGTACACTTACATGCTCTCTTCAGCTTAAAGGCCCAAGGCTTGAGTAGCAGCAGTTACTATATCTTCCAAAAACCCCTTGTAAATTATCACATATGTGCCTTGCAGCACCAGGCTGTTTGCTCAGCAGGCAAACACAATGCAGCAGCATTATTAAATTTCCATGAAGTTTACCAAATTTGCAGGATCAGTAGGGTGGACCCAACAGGGAAGCTTTCCTACTGCCTACAGCACCTTTAAAGCAGCTGATGGTGCTGCTGATACTTTGCATTCTGCTGTTACTCCACTGCTGTAGCCATCTACTTAATCTCCACAGCAAAGATTAGTTTATTCGATTAAGTCTGTTCCCTATAGACCATCCCTGTAGCTCCTTGGAAGGCATCAAGACTGTGTGTCTCCAACCTTTTACCAGCTAAAAAGATTCAATAAAGTAATCTTTTCCCCCTCCTTTTATATGATTGGAAAATAAATTGAAAATGAATTTCAGTTATTGCTTGTGTTTTAAATATGAGATAAAGGTCAGTCCCCTCTAGCTATCTCCATAGATGGAGATTAACATGAGCATGTTCCATTATAAAATCATATAGCAGTTTTGTAAATCTGTCAAGTCATCTACAAATATATAATTAGTCTGTTAGATTTTGAAATCAATAAACAATGACTTTTTAGTGCTGTGCCTAGAAAGCTTTGCTAGAGAGTGCTTTAGGCATAGGAGTCCAAATAGCAAAATGTTTGCACTGTATACATTATGCTGTTCTCTGGATGTTTAGATGTCGAAGGTTAATTGAAAATTAGGTATGCATATGTGCTTTTTTATTACATTTTTAACTCTACTTAAGAAAATAAAGCAATTTTAAAGTTGGATTTTGTTGTTGTTGTTGTTAAAGCAGCATGTCAAACAGTGGATGTTCGAAATGTAAACTTCCAATTTTTCTTTTCATAGTTGGCTCCAGCAAGATGGTGACTGTGAATGTTTGTAAGGCAATATTCATAGACATATTTATACAAGGCATGTGTTCACCGTTTGTCATCACTGTCACAGAACATGATTTCCTGGGTCAGAAAATTGACTTCAAAGCTTGACCCTAAAGATTTGACTTGCCTGTTTGCTTATTCTAGTTCAAGATGTGATGTCAAAAGCTGTCCTATTAGTGGCACCTTTTCACATTTAGTTTGCTCAGGTTGATAATAATGATACTGGAAGGACCGCATTTTGATGTTGAAAGAGGGAAAGGAGCACTGCTGAAATTGATGGTGTTGACAGTAGGAGGTGAGATTGGGAAAATATATATTAAAATGTGGATACTATTTTAAGTGACAACATTCCTTTGTTAGAATGTTATGTGTCATCATGACATTAAATTTGTTGGTGTATCCTGTTCCTAAACTAGGACTATTTTTTTCATGCCATATAGGCAATGTTTACATACCAGTTGCAAATATATACATATGTATGGTTTGAATGCAATTTTCAAAGTGGGTTAATTAGAATACACTTATTAGAATGGATCACACTGTTTCTTTTAGCGATTTTAGTGCTGAATTTTGATATGCAGAAATTCATTGTTCCTAAAGTCTATTTGCTTTAGAAATAGGCTCATATAATTTTATCTCCAGCTCCCAAAATCAGAACTGCTATAATTCTTCTCCTGGTTCTGTTAGTGCATATATATAAGGGTCTGTCAGAATCCAGGGATCTCAAAGAATAAAAAAATTTCAAAATTAGATTATTGAAACACTTAACAAGAAGACACTTGTGGCAGGATAAATGTCAAATCAATAACTTAGTGCTCACAATTGAGTATCCTGAGTTTTAACTAATGATTACCTGTTTATTGATCTACCTTTTGACACCAAAGTCAGAAATACTGTGATACTCTTTATTTTTTAAAAAAGGTAAGCAAATGGAATCTCATGCAATGTAACATCTACATCAGTGACAGTTTCCACAGCATGCTGATAGCTTGACATGGTTCAAGCTACTTGTGTTGTTTGTTGCCAGCAAAGTTAAAAAAAATCAGCTTCCCGTTTTAATATGACCTCATAACAGTTAATTTATATCAGGTCATATCTCAAAGTTTCCAAGGTACTTAGCTGGCACAGACCTCAGTGGAATGTAAAGTAGCCAGTGTGTAAGGTCATCACAGAGGAGAATTGCAGCCATGAGCCTTGCTTAGGGTGCACAGCCCTGAGCTCCTTTGTTGGATATTAACAATAGCTTTCACTTGTCAGTTTAGAACACTTAATATTATTATTGATAATAATAATAATTTCATTATCTGCATTTGCTTGTTTTTGTAATAGTACAGTGACCAGTACTCACATTTACACTTCTTTTTCCTTTCACCTTTGTAGCTGGTGAAAAATTCCCATTCCATTCAGATCCAGTATTTACGGAGTTGTTAATTTCTTCTCTAAGCATTTGTGGGTTGTGATCCCTTTGTGCTGTCAGGTAAAAACTCCTCTGCCTCTCTGTGTAATGCTTGGCACTTTTTTAGGTGTGAGGTGGTCTGGATAGAGGCAGGGCTGCTGTTGGGGGTTCTGCAAGCTTCTAAGGTCACAAGTGGAATTTCAGTCTTAAGAATCAAATTACACTGATTTTTGGCTATTTTGTTTTCTCATTTCTTGATGTTCACGTTGTCGTGTTTTGGTTGCTCTGTTGGGGTTTTGACATTGTTGATTTTATATATTTTCTTCCTGTGAAGTTTGTATAAAAGCAGCTTTCTCTCTCTAAGCAGCAGGGGTGTCTGTTCAACTGGTTTAGCAGTAGAACACATGGAGTTCCTGCTAAGGGGAGCAGGAGGGAGAAACTGGTTGACAAGTCACACACTGTAGTCAGGGTATAGGAGTGGTCCTCATTTGTGGAAATAGATTCTGCCAGCTTTGCTTGGAAGTACAGTCCAATCCCACAAATAAAAAACCTTCAATACATGAATATGGATTTCACAACTTGACCTAGTGGACAGGCATCATCAAACTGTTAGTGGGATTGATGGAGTTAAATTTGACTAATGGTCTCTTTTTTATTGAGGTGGCTGCTTAGCCCAAGTAAAAAATTATATAATAATATAATATCATCTAAATCAAGATAATTACTCAGGAATATGTTAATCAAGGATGATATCTCTTCCTGCTTAGCTTCTCTGTTTGTACAAATTTATATATACAAAGTTCACTGAAAGGCCCAAAGTGCTTAAATAGCTCATTTGTTGCGTAAAAGCTAAAGTGAAACTAAATCACAGCCAAGCCTCTTGATGGCATCATTTTAAAATAACCATTTGAGTAAGAATGTTATTCAAACTGCAAACAGTAAATGCCCCATCTTCATGTTGTTTGCTTCACCCATCCCTTTTCAAATGTACAAAAAAATTCTGACACCTTTCCAAGGAAGACAGGTTTGGGGCAGGGGAAAGCAGGAGAGGAAATTTGTAGGACTAAATGAGAAAAAATCTCTATTAGGTGTGACATACGCATTTCAGTTGTAATTAGAGAATTTTGTCTTCAAGAAAGTCACCTTGACTTTAAAAATGAAACAAGTCCTGAATGAGCTGCTAATTATGATGCATCTCTAACTGAATGGTTGAGCACGTTTTTAAGCACTCTTCTTGCTTAAATAGTTCACATGAAGTTCTTCCTTTTTTTTTTTTTTTCACTCCCCCTAAATAGTGTTGGTTGGTCAAGTTGATCTCTTGTTTGAAATTCAATCAAGGGCATTAAAGTGTAAACCAGTTGGAAAAACAAATTGCTTAGGGAAATCATTTGCTTAAACAACAACAAACAAGCACTGGTAATCTTCTTACAGAAATTAATGAAGGGAAAACCCCCTCAGCTTGGGTGGATAATGATCCTTAGCTATCATGTAACAAGCCTAGAAGGTTTAGGGAGAAGGTGAAAATTAAGAAAGCTGGATTAAACTGAACTTCCAAAGGAACAAAAAGAAATTCATGATAAGGATCAGTTCTCCCACTTTAGTTTGAAAAGTAGTTCTGAACTGGAAAGAGCCTAATCCTTTATGCAAATCTGGTTTAAAGTTAAGTTTTCATCTCAGAATGTTTTTTATTTCTATCGTATGGCTAATAAATTAAATGCTTAATTCAGTCAACTATCTTGTTAGCAGTCACTTTAAAATGAAAGCTTTTTCATCAGGTAGAGCTATAAAACTAGTAAATGTAAAAAAAAAAATTGTTACCTTTATCTTCGCATGATTGCCTTTAATGCTTATTCTTTACTAATTAATCTCTTCAAATTATTTAACCACAAAATTGAGATCTCTTCACATTAGGGCCTACCCCAGAGGACATTCATGAGGGACTTCCTGATTACTCAACAAAATTTAATTAGTTTTCTCAGTACCTACATGTTTATCTTTTAATAATGATAGGAGCTACCTTCTCTTCCACTAAGAAACTAAAGTTACATTTCATTTGGTCCTCATTGAAACAAATAAGCTGCTGATTGATATACTGTGTCATATATACTTTAATTTAAAAATGTAAATAGCTGTTTTGGTAAAGGTTTTTAATTATCCTATTTCTATTGAGTTTTGGAAAAGATCATTGAACACTTCAGTTAATTATGTCTTCCTCCACCAAAAAAA
>VXAC01007103.1:1931652-1961768 GCA_013399225.1 Rhipidura dahli | reverse complement strand
AAAAAAAAAAAAAAAGTGTTCAAGTTGTCTTCACGCTTTTCCTGCATCTTAAAGCTTATCATTGCTCAAGGTTTGTTTTAAGTCAGTGGAAGTGCTGAAAAGCAAAGTGATGGAAATATGTGTTTTGTAAGTGTTAGGACAGGTGGAACAATTCTGTCAAAGTATCACATGAAAGCTTTACTAATTAAATGAAAAAGAGGTATTTGGAGATCTGTGCTCTGTCTCTAGGTGGACCCTGGGGGAAGCCAGTTGGCAGTCGTCACCCACCTAAACTCAATCCTAATGCGGTGGAAGTTGTAGGTGGATGTTCATTTGGGCTCCCAGCCCACAAACACTTAGAGGTACACTCAGATTTATGGGACAATTTGCAGTGCATCAAGTTAGCTGCATACCTCGGCATGCCTTTGCAGGAGTGGGGCAGTGCTTTGTCTAGTCACACACAACTTACATGTTTTCAGAGGAATGGTGACATCGGGAGGTGTAAGAATCTCAGGATATCTACTCAACAGGTCTGAAATGTATTACACATGGTGTGAAGCCTGCTGAAAAATGTTATTTAATCTTGAGTTATGAGGAGGAGAGTGCAGGGAGAAATTAAAATCAGAGCAGTAGTAATTGCTTTAAAGTTTTGTACTGTGATATCACCTTGCCATTAAGCCTGATGTCCTCCTTTCACGGAATTTCTCCTGGCCTAGTCTCAAATACATTTAAAGTGTTAAGTAATATGAAGTCAATGAAGCTCGTGATGCTTTAAAGTTCTTAGAGACTGATTGTTTTGCATTTCAGTGTAGATTAGATCAGACTGAGCAGAAGTCACTTCATATGAAATATCCTCGAGTGTGTAATGGTTTGATTTAATTTTGTAGCCTCAATCTAGAATTTAAGTGAGAAGAGTGAAATAAGAAGTCCTTCACATCCACTTCATTGAACCTCTTTTCATGGCTAGTCAATAATTCCTTATATGAACAGATTTACAGGAAATTGTACATATTTTGAAAGCTTGACTAGCTGTCCGAAATATTCCAGTTAAAATTAGTTTATTCCTTTTCTTTCTAAAAGAACTTTCAAGAATATTAGAAAGAATTTTTAAAATTATGCTTAAAATAATGATCATATCAGTGTTTACAGAGTTTTTGAAAAAAAAAAATCAAGCTTCCAAAATGCAGATCTCTCAAGTATGAAAAAAATATGCCTTCAACATAGCATTTTTAAAAAGCTGTTTCCCTTTCAACTGTATTAATATTGGAATAGAATTATACTAAACCGTATTTCTTTAAAATGATCATATTTACAGTCCTCATCTGGTTCCTGTATCTATAAACATGAGCCTTTCCAAGACTGTCGGGCAGATAAAGAATATCCTGTCCGGTAAGGCAATGCAGTTGTCTCTGTTTGACAGTCAGGGAACTGGACCACAGAGAGACTCAAGTCCTGACCCTCAAAGATTTTTAGGTGCTTAATACATTTCTTACAAAAAATTAGACGTCTTACTCATTTTCATTGAGAGATAGAAGCTTAATAGGAGTATCTTTTCTAACTACATTTGAGTATCTTGGCCTAAGTGATCAAGATATTTTCATACAATAGGGATTTAAATGTGGCTTCCCAAATGTTAGGCTCGATGCTTTAGTTACTGGCCACTCTTTCCTGTAGCCATGCTCCTGCAGATTAATGCCCAATTACTACTGCAGAGTAGATGAAACAAAGATATGAAATATGTTCATGGTTATTGGTGCAAATGTCCTTTTACCCATAAAATGTTGTGCCTTGTATTTTCTGATTTATTTCAGTGTCTAGCAAAATCTAGGCATGAAACAAAAGGCCCTCTGGCCATCCTAACAAATATGAATATATCCATCCAAATAATGGTTGGCCAAGTCTGAGTTTACAGTCTGCTTTCTTCTGAATATATCCCTAATAATTTTGAATTCAATGTGAGGTTCATGCAGAATAGTCTAGGTCAAACAGCTTTGAAAATAAAAAAGGTAATAGTTCAAAGGTTTTAGGACACAAAGATGAGGTAAATGTAGTAGCATCTGTTAATCTTAGAAGATTTTCACCAAGTGAAGTTAAGGTTATTGTGATCCTCTTCAGCATTTGTGGCAGTAGTTACATGCCAAGAGAAAATGCACAGAAAGGAAAAAATCTGTGGATTCTTTTAGGGGAAAGACCTAGTCTAAGATGCTTGTAAGTTAAAGACAGGAAGGACTTGTATAACCAAGGAGGCGAGCAACCCCCACCACTTCTACGTCTTTCAGCTTGTCCTTTGCCAGCTTAAAGTTCTGCATTAAAAATGTGTGTTTCTATGTAGGATCTAGGAACTGCTGCAATAAAATTGGCATATTGGGTACTCTGTTTACAAAAGTTCAGTTGCCCACCTCCTAAAGGAGGGAGTTGTAGTGTATCCACGGAGCTTGGGCTGTTCTTCAGCAGCCAAGACTTTCTGCAGTGGGAAATGTTGGTTCCTGCAATTCACTAACAGCAGTCAATGTTTTCATACTCATTTTATTGACTCTACAAAGCACAAGGAGGGCTTGGCTTTGAGAAACAATTCCAGTACTCCAGAGGTCCAATAGTAGAAGTAAGAGCAAGAAATAACATGTTTTAATAAATGTTTTCTATGCTGGTGGCACAAGTTTGGGAGGAGCTAAAATCATAAAGGATAATTTACCAGGTCCTGTTTCAGGTTGTGAGACTCTCACCAAAAGGCCTCCAGCTTTCTGTAGGAATCCTCTGTCCAGTTTAGCAGGAACTCTTGGATGATTCCTGAAGGTGTCTGTAGAGTTCCACCTGCCAGTGTTTTTGTTGATTCCTGTTAAATGCGTGTTTTGCATGCTACTCCATGTAATTATTTCAATTTTACCAATGAGGGAACTAAGGCACAGAAAATTAGGCATGTCATGTGAGAGAACAAAGGAGTTTAGAAAAAAAATTGCTCTATTCTGCTTTTGTAAGCTGTAAGAAAATTGCCGAACTCTTCTGTTTTGCTCACAATTTTGCACATATGGTCACTCAAATCTTTTCCTAGCATGAATATTATGTGCCTTCATAATCCAGTTAAACATAGTTAAAAATCACCCATAGTCTGTGTACACGGCAAATCCGTACTTTGGGAGGCAGTTTTGAAATCTCTCATATGTCTGATTTTTATTTAAAATATAGTTGTCAGTTAATTCACTATGACATTTTAAAACCTATAAAATGCATAACTATAACTGCAGATTGTAACCTCAATTTTTCACATTTATGGGCTTTCTTGTATATTAATCTAAGGAAAAGTAAAGATAGGGCAGTTGCATATAGAAGTTCATAAATAATAGTGCTTGAGGCTGCTACCTGAGCTGTGAAAGAAACGCTGTTTTTCTCCAGTGACATGAAGCTTTAAGGACTTTATGTCCTGATCAAGAAGGAATGCTTTAATAAGCATCCATGTTAGAGGGTTTGTGCTGTGTAAGCTTGGTACAGACCATATGGGCAAAAAGGCACATTGTGTGGCGACAACTGCCCTGCTTGTCATCCCCAATCATACTTGCTCTAATCCTCGTTTTAATTTACTCTGCTTGTACAGCACCAATCCTGCCAGTGCGGTCCTTAGGGTCCCTTCATTCCTGCCATTTATGACAAGGAATATGCAAAGGCACAATTATTCATCCACTAAGGTGACAGAGAAGGGCTCTGCTTGGGAATATGTTCCCAGACTTGCAGCATCATAATGTCAGTTGTTAAAGCACTTTGCAGTTGCAAACAATTCTTGAGAGACTTTTTTTTTTTTAATATATAAAATTTTGAACACAGAAGTGCTAAGACTGAATGAATCCTTATTGATTCAGCAGTGCACTGCTGGAGTGATTCAATAAATAACATTCTTCATACTTTGCCTTTTATTCAAGTGGGATGGTTTTTGTCTTTCTGCTTCCACCTAATTATTGTGCTCTTACCATTTGTTTAACTTCAGACAAAGGATAGTATGTTGAGGCACCCTTATTAAGTTTTACATATTGTATATTGTTTATATCCTGCTGTACACCACATTCCTAAACAGACAAAAAAAAAAAAGAAAAAAAAGCCAACAAAAAACCCTCAAGTGTAGCATTCAGCCTCTCAAGTCCATGATGTATTTCATTTGCTACGGTCAGAGCAATTTTAACAATGCCTTTCATTTTCTTATAGCCTAAAATGATTTTCTTTCTGTGAGGCCATTCTCCAAAACTTCTCTTCCCTTTTCAGGGTATCATTTGCAATTTAAAGCTAACCTGGTGAGTGTACTCACAATAGGCTTGCCCATAAAATGGTTCAAGGCCTGCCTGCATGCCTAATGAGGTTGATGTTGAGCTATTTAGCTCTTTGTCCTTCCATAATATCTACTTAATGCAGTTCAATGGGAGTGGATTGTTAGAAGCATTAAAGATTCTATTAAGTCTTTACTAAAGCCACTCTATTCTAGTCCAGCTGTATAGTGGCAAGGGCATTAAATTTGAGAATGTAGTGGGAACAAGGGGCCTGAAAAAGCACCTATAAAAAAAGGACAAATTTCCTAACGAAGTAAGACCACACTCAATTTAAGACCTGTTACTTTTGTATCTAGATCTAAAGACTTTCTCAATGTGCATCTCACAGCGTTCTGAATTAACTCTCGTTTCCCTTAATGGATGAACAAGGTAGAGTTTAAATCTTCATCTATTTTCAAAGCACATGAATAGGTTTTTGCTTCACCACACTATTGAAAACAAGTAGCGTTATGACTTTAATCTCAGAGAAACTACAAAAATTTTTCAAAGGCCTCCCTTCAGATGATATTTAATTGCAATAGATTTTGCCATTTGTTAAAATAGTGTAGTAAGTTTGGTCTGCATCAGGAATTCAGAAATCTCTGCACTTTGGGGGGAAGATAAACAAAGCTTCTGACAAAAAAATATTAAATCAGTGCCTTGTTTTGCTTAAGGGTTTGGTTTTTTTTAATCAGGTCTGTATGGTGCTAGCCACCAGCACTGAGATGAGGGGGAAAAAAAAGAAGGGGTAGAATGGCCAGGATTTCACACAGTTGGCATTGACTTGGCTTGAAGAGGCAAGCACTAAGCTGTCTTTTCAACCATAGTAAAAACCCTCCATCTGGCCACCCTGAAACTCTGTTAGCTTGTTCAACTCGCTGTCGGCTGATTGGGCTTTGTGAAGCAGAAGTAACAACATCAATAGTATAAACCCTTGCCACTTGAGAGTATTACATTTCATTTCATGCTTGACTTAATCAAAACTGGGGAAATGAAATTTACACCTTTTTGATGTTCTTTTCCCTGCTGTTTAAGGAGAAGAATCTTAACCCATTTGATCTTCACATGCACCCAATAAATGACCAAATATGCCAAGCTGCCAAAAGCAGACGGCTGCCAGTTGCCAGTTTATGTCAGGTCACTGTGAGAGAGCTTAATGCAGAAGGTCTTGAGTTTCATACCAAATACTTTGGTTTGCAGCACAGTATTTTGGTTGCAGTGTCAACAATTTAGCTCCCCTGCCTATTAATACTAAACTATTATAAAGAAAGCAGAAATGTCATTTTTTTTTGTGGAGGGAAATGTGTTAGCAGGCAGCTGTTGCGTGACAGTCAGGAGAGAGTGACAGAGATGAAATGAAGCTGGGTTGGAATTGCTTCTTCAAACCCTTGACATTTGTTCCTTTCTTTCTTGGCTCTGATCTACATGATAGACATAGCTGTTGTTGTTTTTCCTGCTAATAACAAGACAGTGCAGTGCCGGATTAGAGATTGAGTGAGTGAAAAATGGGACTGGTGATAAGGATTTCCCCATGCCTGGGGGAAGGCTTATTAAATGGGAGATCAGATCGCTACAAAATACATACATGAATAAAACCAACAACTAACAAAGTTGGTTCTGCAACTTGCTGATGGAGACAGCGTTTGATTTCAGCATACTCAGGCCTGGGAGAAGGCTTTGCCGCTCACTCCGCTGCTGTGTTTGGACGCGCCCCTTGGCCTCGGTGCCCAGCGTGGGGTGTCGGGGCGGGTGGGAGATGTGCTGTCACCACCTGCGTGGGGCTGGGGCTGGGTCCAGCCGGGAGACGAGAAACGCACCCGCAGACACGGCGCAACAGGTCCCTGCCTGCCCGCCGCCGCCCCGCTCCCTTCACAGACCTCTCGCCTTTTGTCAAGGGCCCACATTTATGACTTGATGAAAACATTTGTAATAGATCATCAAATACTGATACATTCTGAGGGACAATATCCCATTTGTTAAATATAAATTAACATTAACACAGATCCCCCGTCGCAAAAAGGCGAAGGGTTTTGACACCTTTTCAGCAGGACAGGCCGGGCCCCAGCGAAGAAAGCCAAGGGCCTGTAAAGGAACTTGTCCCGAATGGTGATCCTCAGGCTCTTGTGTGACAAGGTACATAGTTTCTATTCAGGAACTGGCAGATTATCGGTTACTATAGTTTCCCTAATGCTCAAATGGAGCTGAGGCCTAAGCTGAACAGAATAGGTTAAAAGGTGCCGATGTTTGGGCCTGCGAAACCACATGTTGAGAGTCAGAGACCAAACAACACAAAGAGCACATCTCTCTGGTCTTTGATGTCTTCTCTGAGGGGCTCAGAGTGAGAAGAATGCGGCCGTGCCCCCGCGCCCAGCGGCCGGACAATGTGTGGGCAGTGTGGGAGCGCCGGGCGCCTCAGGCCGCGGCGGGACCTCGGCGTTCCCGGGCAGGGCAGAGGAGATCGGCACAGCCTCGCTAAACCCTCCACCACCGCACACAGCTTTCCTCGCTCGGCCCCTGCGAGCCACGAGCCGCGCTCTTAAACACACACAGACTTAGGACCTTGAAGCACTGAGTTTAACTAGATTTAATTTGCTGTTTTCTGCATTTGTTTCCATTTAGCCTGTTCTTTAGCATTTCCTTTGTGTTGCGTGCTTTAAAAACTCTTTACAGCACTTCAGCTAGCAGCTTTTTATTTCCCTGTGTGCCTCAGTGTCTGCTCTGAATCCACTGTGGAGTTGGTGCAGCGGCTCCTCTGTGCTTCCTGCATGAATCACTGATTCTGCTCTTTTTTTCCATTTGCGAGTATACAGTGTTTTTAAGCAATTCATATTCACCATAAAAATGTTCCATGTAGGAGATCCCCTGATAGCACAAGTGATGCTTTTGCATTTTTCATAAGCAAGATTAAAATACCCACTCCTTGTGCTCACGATGTAGGTCTCCTCTGTTCTGTTGCAACTCAGTTTAGTATTTTAATTTTTTATTAAAACTCTCATAAGCAAGATAAATGTGAGTTGGTACTAAAGGGAGACTGCCAGCTTTGATGGGTTATATTGCCACAATTTGCTGCTGCTCTTTAAGTATTCCAGCTCTCAAGATTCAAGTATTATGCAAAGCAAAATTAATCAGCACCTGCATCTTTTAAAATAATAGAATTCATGAATTCTAAAGTTTTATCAGTGTTATTGTAATTCTGATTGTCGTCAGTTCTTTATACCATTATAGAAAAATATCTAATTGTAACAACTGTATTCCTATAGTGAACATATTACTTGAATTCAAACCCTAACAATGGCAATAGGATAACTGTCCTTGAATTTGAGCCTTTTGTGATACATCAATAGGCTTACAATGTGCTGAATTAGCAGGCATATTAATGGGCAGATGCAGCACCAGCCCATTCTTTTTACCCAAATCTTCTTATGCAAATACCCCATGAATCCAGTTCAAAGAGCTAGCTTTAAAATGAGCTTCTACACACATTCAGATGGGTCCTTTCACAACTGCAATGGGACTTAGATAGAAAGTGACATGAGAAAAGTTTAGACACTTGTTTTTATAACTGAACATGATCTTGTTATCATAATCTGATACTGGTAACTGGCATGGTCTGGTTGTAGAATTTTAAGCCTTTAACAGAGGGAGATAATCTAGGCCTTTGTGCTACAATGTACTGAATCCTGCACTTGGTGAAAGCTATCAATGAGAATCGCAGTTCATGCTTTTTCAAACAAAACTTTTTCATGGTAAAAGCTTTTATCCTATGATAATTACTTAACTGATTGTAGCGGTGCCTTTAACGTTAGTGAGCTCATAACAAGGACACATAAAAAAGGCTGCGTTATTTCAGAATAAATAAATTATCAAATAAACAGGTTTTGTTTGCTTGTTGAACTAAATGGTAATGAGGTCATTATTAAAAATGCTAATGCATGGCAGCATGGCTAGTAAAAGTTAATGTGTTTTATGAACTTTCTTTTGTTTGCTCAGTTTCTTGTGATCGTTTCTCATCAACAGCATCTGTACAAGAATGGTTTTAATGATTTAATTGCAAATTTAGGAAAACCTGACAAGAAAAAAGAAGGATGATAGTTTTACTAGATCGATAATGTTGAAATACCTTCCTTTAGAGTTAATTATAAATTTCTCTGCAATTTCAATCAAAGCCTATGGTTTTCTAAGTGGTAGATTGGATTTTTTAAACTGTCTATTTTAAGAAGTCCAAAAGCTGGTGAGAAGGAATTTCTTGTTGACATTTCCCATACTTGCTGACCAAGCTTCATTAAAGCAATGCTTCCTACAGAATATTCTATAGGAAGCATAGAGACAACTGAGAATCGATTCTCAGCTGGAGCAAATTGGCATAACTAATTGACTTCTGTGGATCTGGTCAACACTGTTTCAGCCTTGGCCACTGTGTGGAGTTGATAGATGTAGATAATTTAAACTACATGAAATTAGTAAATTATCTGCTCTTTTATCATTGCATTTGGGTTATCATAATGTTTACTAGACTAGTCCTGTACAGCATTATCAATTGGTTTATTCTTTATAATTTTTTTCTGAAATGAGTATTTATACTGTGTTCTGAAGCACTGAGTGATTCTTATACCAGGAACTTTGGTGCAGTAGATGAACATAAAAACCAGCATATCTCATACAGTCATTTTTAGACTAGTACAGGGATTTCATATAGATGCGTACTGGTAAAAATATTATGGGTTGTGCTTCATAAACCTCATGGAGAAATGCTTTATTAATATGTTGTTGGTAGCAAACATAAGAGTTCCCGATTCTTTTTCTAGACATTTTGTTTCAGCTCTAATTAGCAGCTTTATTTTGGGATATGAAACATTTGACCAGTGCTTTGATTTTTAGTATTGTTTTCCATTTTCTGTAAACCTGCAATAGGAAGCTTATGTGCTGAAAGAATACATCAAGTTAACTTGTGGGTACATTGAGGGCTGAATTCTGAATTCACATGTATGAAAGTCAACCCTGTATCAGAAATATATCCATCACCATTGATTTAGCTTTATCACACTTAGACTTTGATACTTAACTACTTAATTGTCTTTTTTTTTTTTTCCTTTGTGGAGAAAACCGAAGTGATCAAATGAAGTTATATTTTCTTCCCCATTTTTGCTGTATCTGGTATTGTTTAATCACAGCATTGAAAAAGATCTGGAAAGGAAATCAGTGAAGGAGAACCAGTGAAGAGGTGAAATGTCAAGGGAGAGAAGCATAAATAGGTTAGAACAGTAAAATGCCTGGAGGGCAAACTGTGTGGAAGGAGAGAAAGATGGGGAATCATCTAGAACATCAGTATTAGACTGCCAAACTGTATGCTATATAAAAGAGGAAAGGAAGTTTTGTGTAAATTAATGGCAGATAACATCATCTAGGGAGTAGAACAAATGAAAGGAAACTTGGAAATTTTCAAGAATATGTAACTTACCTGTTATTTTACTGCAGTTCACCAACACAGAGTACATGTTTAACAATGTCAATAGTAACAAAAGACAAGGTAAAGCAGACTGTACAAGCAAAATTAATTTGAATAAGTTTCAATCCCATTAATGTGTCTGTTGGACTTCAATAGTGGAGGGCAAAACAGGAGAAGACAGAAATTAGGTGTGTTATTTTTAGAATTTATTTTTTGAGAAGTAGACTGGCTGTGAGCATGTTTTTTTAGGAAAGCAGAATTTAATATTCTGGCATGCAAATCAAGTCCTTGTGTCCTTTTACTCAAGGAACAGATATTCTCTGAAAAAGGAGTTTCATGATGGTAAAGGTTGTCTGCAATTTTAAGTCAAATTTTCAGAACATGTTTTATAAAGATGTGCACTGTTTCTGTAAATCAAAACTGGCTAAAATCATATTTGGATATTTTGTAAATTAAATGGAATGTTTTGACAGTTTGAAATAAAACCCTTTCATTTCTAGATGGCATTTTTCCATAAAAGTGAAATTAATCTATCTCAAAGAAAAGGGTTTCAGTATCATTCCTTGCACTGCTCTTGTTGACTTTTACGCATTTCAGTACTTTGAGAATCTGGGATAAGGATGTATTTTGGTGCTTTGAGGAACTGGATCCTACAATGTTTGAGATAAGCCTTAGTTTGTCCTACAGACAAAGCTGAAATTCATCCCCAAGAGATTCAAATTCTTGATTTTGTCTTTTTGACATCTGGTGCTGAAAGAATAGTTTCATGCCTGCTTTTCTATTTCTTTTTGTGCACGGGAGGATTAATTTTTTTTTTTTTTTTAATGCTCATTTTTCAAATCTCCTTCCAGGGAACAGTTTGGCATGCTTTGGGTCCTCTGAGCAAACCAGTGTTTTCTAACTACAGGTGTTCACCCACCAGTAATGTTGCACTGTGCTGCATTCCAACCAGAACAAAAAAATGAATTATACTCACAAAATAAGCCAATGTTCCCAGTCTTGTGCCCTCATCAGGGATGAAATGTTAGTATACTCTGCTAAATCCAAGTCAATGATAAAAGAATCATGAGAAATGCGAATGGAATTGTTTTTCTGCCAAGTGGAGTGCAACGAGGCTTTACTATTTGATGAACATCTGTAAATACTCTGGATTCCCCCATTGCATTCGTGCTGTGTAAGTGGTAATGCTGGTGCTTTCTCTCTAACATCACCAGTTGTTATCATTACACTCAGTTTGCTACAGTCTTATAGCTTCTCTCTGCTTTTCTTACCTTCCAGGTATTAGATGTGCAATACCCTACAGCAAATACAACTTCGGCCTAAGTAAATCTCACCTCTTCTCTGTAATTTCAGAGCAGAATTTTATAGCAAAGCCAGCATTCCTCCTATTAAAATGCCATCTGGGGGAATTCTGTATGCAGGGAACACCTCAGAACTGACTGCCCTCTTCCAAGTCATACAAGAATTTGGTGAATAAGTTTGACAGTGCAACCCAAATCATCTCATTCAGCATATGGTTCAGCTTCTTTCACTTATACCTGACAGGTGGAGAAGAAAAGAATTGTTTACTTAGAAATAATTAAACAACTTCTGTTTTCTGAGATGTTTATACTAGTAGCACTAGGGATTTACATGGATGTGTTGAGCATGGGATCAGATTAAAAGCTATCATGTAGCAGTATGGGTTTTTTGCATGGATATTGGTATAACCTTTGAGTGTGCATGTAAGCACCATGCTATTTGTGCCTGAGGGATAAAGTAGTAGCAGAGGAGAAGTTCCCTGGATACACTCACCATTTGCTCTGGGAAACACTTGGCACAGTAAGAGAGGAGCTCAATCTCTGATTTAAATATAAGGCAGGCATGCTTTCATGAGATCACCATGGCCGTGGGGCTTTCTTTGTCTCTCTTTGTGCTCTGGTTTAGTTTGAAATAAGGGTGGAGGTATTTGTAAGTGGTCAGACCCCTTGGAGATAAAAGCCCTGGGACAGTAGGTCGGTGTTAGACCACCATCATGATCAGATGTGAGGTCCGGTGCGTGAATGCCAGAGAGTCATAAAATAGGTTGGGTTGGAAGGGACCTTAAAGAACACCCAGTTCCAGCACAGTTAGCTCAGAAGGTTTAGAGAAATAATTTCTTCATTGCTTGTGATAGTCCTACAGATGCATAGCTGCTAGGGTTATGGTTAGTCTACAAATACAAATGCAGAGTGACAGGGAGAAGAAGGGAAATTGGCTCCTTAATCCAGTGTCTCTAAAAGATGATGGAAAAAATTTTAACGTGTTAAAATAATTCAAATTGCTGAAGTTTTTCAGTAATTTGAATGTAAAATTATTATTGCTCCCGAGGCAGTCTATAAATATTATTACTGTATTGGCTGAATCCAAACGTAAAATATTTTCTCCCTGGTTTTTAAAGCCATTGACAGATACAATAGACACCGCAAGCCAACTCTTAATCTTGAATTTAATATTTAGATTTGTTCTAGATGTTAGAATTAACCCTGGTTAGAATACATGATAGATTCCTATTCTAACAGAGAAATATTCCCTCTTCAGAAGAAATCCCCTTCTTAAATCATCTAGTCTGTGACATCCCCTTAATCCCTTTATTTTTCTCGAATTTAGCATAAATACTTCCCTTTCTTGCACCTCCATCTGTTTGTTCTACTTTTTTTGCCTTGGTTCCTGTCAATGATGCATGGAGCTGTGTTTTCAGTCAGAAGGGCATTAGCTAAAGCAGTAGTTTCCCAGAGCTGGTGCCAGAGAAGTAGACTGAATGTCTTGAGAATGGTGAAAGACATAAATATACAGGGACACATATTGATCTGTATGCATGCAGGAGGGGAGACGGATGGGTGGGTAGATGTACACTCACACAGATAAATAATACAGCCAGTGAGTGTACATACACAGCTATTGGAAAAGTCAGAGAATTCTAAAACGCTCTCACTAATAGTCTGGTTAATGAATACAAATGCAGTGCAAACTCAAGCAAGCTTAATGCTTACAATGGTTTGTTCCCAGGCATCTACGGAGTGGTAAGGAGGAGAATTAACATAGGATTATCATATTTTACACATAGACATACTTGCCAATCCTTTTAAGAATACTTTAAGGACAGATCTAGCGTCTAAGTATTTGGAAGTAAGAATCACTAAATATAGACTGTGCAAACCACTTAGCTATAATTCTTTTGAGTTACTTGCTGTATGACAGAACTGCGTGTTCAGTTGATTTCTGCATAATGAAATAAGCCATTTTAATTTTTAAATGTGGGAAGATAGCAGTTTGTAAGCTATCCTACCTATTTAAGAACATTTCATTTGATTAGCTGAGCCGTATTTGGCACTGTGAGGAGCTATCCACGACTTTAACATTGTCAACATTTGGTTCTGAAAGTGAATGGCAAAAGAAATGTGTGTCTACCTGGTTTCAGGATTTAGTAAATTTTTAAGGCACATTCCACAGATGCTGGAGGTTTTAAGCAGGTACAGTCACGTATCTGCAAAATCACCCAGCTGCATTATGTAGGTGTCTGACAATGTGGGCTGTGGTTTCACCATCATTAATATCCGATCTATGTGCTATCAAAGCACTCAGGGTAAATTGATCTGGCTAAAGGATACTTGGCTTAGCTCACAATATGCAGTTTGTGCTGGCTGGGGTAGGACAAACACTGTTTAATCTGGCTTTAAGGGTGCTGACACTTTTTTTTTGAAAGAGGGCAGAGTGAGATTTTTCTGTAATGTGTCTGCATCTTGTAACCACAGTGCTTTTTATTTGATATTAATGATCAAAAACCTTGTACTTAGCAATTGTAAAATATATTCTCCTATACAGCTCCTGTTAAAAATATATTTTAAAGGCCCTGTTTAAACACGTTTGCTGTTTCTTTAGTTGACCTGGGGAACATAATTGCTTTCTTTTTTTGTTACTATTACCTAAATGACTTACTCTCATAATTTATTGGAATATTTTTCAGATGTGTTTCAGGGTACCTTTGACATAGGAAAAATGAAGTTTAAAACACACAGGTGAATTGAAACGTCTTTTTTCTTCAAAGTTTATAAACTGTATCATGGATGAAAGATTGCTTAGTGATGCTGTCTCTTGAAGGATTTTGCTGTGTCTTTTCTCACCTTTCTACCTCTTCAATGTGAAGGAGAGCTGGAAGAGTAATTAGGAAAGGGCTGAGCCAAACTGCTCAGTGAAAGACTAGCAAGGGGCAACAACCACAAGAGGTGCCTTGGGAAGATTCAAAGTACATGTTAGGAGAAATATTTCCCCTACGAAGGTATGGCAGTGCTGGAACAGGTTGCCCAGACACCCTTGGAACGTCTCAAGAGCTGGTTAGAGAGAATCATGGCTTGTTTATTATTCATTACAATTCTGGGGGAAGCAGAACCCTTAAAGTTCACTTTTACAAATTTCTATGATTGTGTTATTCTGTACCTACACTGCAGAGGTATCAAAGTAATGTGTTCAGGTGGGATTTTCACTGTAGGTGAGTGTTCTTTGTGAGTGAATCTTTTCAGTAGAATTTCAGTAATTTTGTACTGGGGCCATAATTCAGATGTGAAATAAACTGAGTGGATCTAGCACAAAAGATGTATAACTATCACCCTTCCCACAACATAGGGATCATACTAAGTATTAAAAATCCTGTTTTCTTGTTGAAGCCCACAATTTAAACCAATTGTGTATATATGCTTGAAAGTCCCTTTTTATTATGGACATCCTATGAGCCTTATTAAGCAAAACTAAACAAACCCTAAATGTACACTGGAGCGGTTCCTACCCTTTCAGCAGCAGGACCAGTCTGAAATTTGGTATTATTTCCCATGTTAATTCTCAGTGTTTAGCTTTAAAATTCTTGATAATTTCAAAAGATTTGGAAAGGTAATGAATACCATATAGGGTCAGACCAGATGTCCTTCTGTTGTGTCCTGCTATCTGCCTCTAGCTAGCAGTGACTGCTTATCAGTGTAGGAGCAGTGCGTCATCCTTTCCTTGGTATATCTTTCCAACAATCAGTGGTTCACTCTTCGCTGAACTAGGTGTGATCTGAGAATGCAGCTCACAGCAGCATTCAGCACTTTTCATGTTTAAACCCATTGAAACATAGTATTAATTATGGTGGTGCATCTAATGCTGCTGTCATTATCCTCTGATGGATTTTTCCAGAAGACTCAGCCACCAGATGTTCATTTGGTCAGTTTCCAAGAGTAATATGCTCCTCTATACATCTTTCATTTGGCATTTAGTGACGTACTCACAGCAATGTTTGTGCAATTAAAAATATTTTTGTTGGGTTTGTTTTTTTGTTGGGGTTGTTGTTATATTTTGTTTTGTTTAGTTTTGTTGGTTTGTTTTTTTTTTTTTTTTCTTTTTTTTTGGGGGGGGTGTGGTGTTAACACAACAATGAGCTCAACTGTGTTTACAGAAATTGCATCAGGCAATGACTCAGTCTTGGTCTCTCTTCAGCTGCTCCGAGTTCTCACCCAAATGTTTTTTAACAGTTTTGGTCACTTTTGATTTATGGAGTCATGATTAAATAAGGAAACTGGAGCAGCAGAAAGTATCTGCTGCTGTTAGGGAAGCACAAGCCCTGGAAGCTGGCAGATGTTGACTCTGCAGCAGATCAACCTAACTGTAGCAAAGGTCATCCTCCAGTGGAAAGGAAAACAAAAATAAAACACTCCCGTTCCACCATGAGGAGATACTGAGCTACCAGGGGGAGGGAGAGCTTCTGTAATATACTGCTGTGCCACTTGTGCTGTACAGATTTTTATGGTCCTTTACTCCTCTTTCCTCCCAGACAAATAACTGAGTCTGATGGTCCTGTGACGGCCTGAGCAATAACAAGATGAGCTGCTGCTCATCCTCTGTCCTCGGTAGGATCCAGAACCCACCCTGCTCAGTGGTGGATCCCCCCAGTCTTTGTCTCCTCCTGTGATACCAGCTTGTACCCTGACCCACAAGGGGCAACATTCAACCAGAGGTCTGTGAGTGATCCTCTGTTCAATTCAGTCTGGAGAGCTCAAGAGAAGCTTTTTCGTGCACAGAGACAGAAAAATGGGGAGACCTGCCCACCTCCAGCTGTGCTCTCCCTGTTTGATGGCATTGGTATATCACAGCCATTGATAAACTGAATTTTCCTGATGTCCAGCTATGGCCCTGCTCTTCTTTAACTGTTCCTCTATGGCATGCAGGCAGCTGAATGCTGTGTAGCTGGCACCAGATGAAGGAATCTTTTCAGGAAATCCCCAGTTCAAATGACAGGAACAATTGATTTGCAGTATGGAGGACCCAAACCTCACACTTCTATTGCCAAGGAGGCATCTCTCTTGAGATGTTTCTTATTTTTCCCCTTTTTTGTTCAATTAGCTTTCATTTTTTTATAACTACTGTATTTAAATACAGGCCTTAAAATTTCCAATGTTGTGTGGCTATGGGCTTGTGAAGGGGTTTTTTCAGGCAGTCTCTGTAGAGAAATCTTTTCTATTTACTCAGTGAAGACTTAGTCTTGGCCAGGTGAACCTTTGCAGGTTTTCAAGTAAATTTTTTCATTTCCTTTTAGTGGAAATTCTGTGGTCATACTGTCATTTGCAGAGTAAGTTTTACATATGCTTTTCTGCTGCATGGCCGCAGTATCAGGTAACATTTCTGTTGCTCTTGTTTAAGACTGTAGTGCCTGTGTTCAAGTCAGGGAAACAGAAAGATGTGGTTGGGCTTGCTTAGGGGTGTGTGCACACAGAGAAATTTCTGTGTGTAATGAAATGAGAAACACTGTTTTCAGCTCGCATCTGCATTGCAAGGTACAGGAAAAAGGGATTCCTCACTTATTGATAGCTGTGAGTTAACTGAGATGACTCTTGTTGCTTGGTTAAAATGGATAGAATACCAAATCACAGTCCTTGTTCCCATTAAAAGGCTGCTGTTTGACAACCTCAGTCACAGTTGTTGCCAGTCTGGTGCATTTCCCTCATAGTTCTCATCTTTGCTTTCTGTAACTCTGCATCTTCCAAAATGCCAGTGATTATTATGCAAAATTTCTCTGTCTTTGAAACTAAAGACATACTCCTGAGTATTGTCATCAGTTATAGCTTTAGTGTTCTCTTCAGCATCTTTAAAATAAAATCCCTAGCCAAATTTTCACCCTGTAATTAAAGATGTAAAGTAAAGGAGCTAACTAAAGGAACAATGTGAACTGTGAAACACCATTTTCCAAGATAATTTTTGCCAGTACCTACTTCAGTAAAGCCAGTGGCAGCTTTAAAATGAGAACAAATTGTACAATACATGTGTGTATTTTCTGACCACATAAATTTCACTTCTCTAAATTAAAATGCCCAAAAATGAAAACAGTCCAGATGCATTGGTAATAAATGAGGAGCTGACTCAGTGTCTGCTATGGCCATTAATGAGCCTCTCCTACACTCCCTAATCATCTTGATTGCCTTATTGAATGAAACATGTGACACAAACCCTTGTGCAGAATCTCAGTGCTGCTGAAGCACTCACTTTAGTTCTTTGTGCTGTAAGTGATGATTTACTTCTAGCACCTCTTCAAATGGCATATTTGTGGTCTTCAGTTAAGTGTTCTACCTCTACGCTTTGCTTCTCAGATCACCAGTTACCTTCAAGTCTTTAATGTCCCAGCAGGTGTTAATAACAGGAAAGTCATGCCTTGGTCAGCACACTATTTTGCCTGTCCAATATGAAGTCAACATACTTCCCTCAAGAAAGAATTGGCTGAAGTGTAAAACAGCTGCAACGGTTCCTATTTCCATGGCCTTTTGAAAAAAAAAGGATCAGCGTGTTTTATCAAAAATAGTCATTATCTCTGCTTAATAAAGGTTCTGGGAACCCATAAAGGGTTTAATGGAAATGCAGAAGGCTACTTAATAAAGGCTTTATTAGTAAAAACTCCAGAGTTTAATCATCCTAAAGTTAGCTGGTTATCCTGTTTAAACTAAGACTTGTGGTCCTATTGTGTATCTAGTGAAGATAGAGTATTAACCTGCAGCCCTTCGTACTGTGAGAGTACTATCGGCTTCCTGTTGATGTTTGCAGTCTCAGGAAAAAGCTGAAGTTTACAATGGCAGTGGAAAGGGAAATGATTGAATAAGATTTAGGAACTCAACTACTCTTCCTCCTTCAAACAGAACCTTCTGGGCAAGGCTAGAAAGCCATGGAGTACAATGGTGAGGAAGTCTACTATAGTTAAACTTCTGGTGTTCTCATACTTGTTACTGCCTATGGACATATTTAGTGGAGCTTATTCATGCTTGTTAAAAATTGAGAATGTTAACTAGGAATCAACTACATTTTAAACAACTTGTAGTTTCTAGTATTCTGGTTTGTGTTGGTTTGATTTGGTTTAAGGGACAGCATTGTGCAAATTAATCTGCATTGATGAAGCCCATTTGTCTGAAGATTATTCTTTTAGCAGGTTAGGCAGTTAAGGTTTTTTTAATTGTAAACTTTGACTATAGGCTTTCAGTGTTTTCAAATGTGTGCTTGTCCTTGTTCTTTCATTTTAAATCTTCCTGAGGAAGGTGGTAACTGCTTTTAAAAATAAGTGTTTGACTTGGCTTTCCATCATAGTTCTTCTGCTTCTGTATCCCCATTTCTACACAGTCCACATCTGATCGGCCCATGAGGTGCTAATGTGGAGAGCTCTCATAGCTTATCTGATGTTTTGGAGAGGACAATCTATAAGAATGTTTTTTCTTATCAACAGTGTTCCCATTTCCAAAGATCAACACATTTTGTAATGTAATGAACTCTAATATGTGGGCGAGAGGGTGTGTTGTGCATGGAAGCCCCAATCAGGAATTGGGTTTTGTACATACCTGTCATCCTTCAAAAGGCTGCAGTGTCAGTAAAGCATGGGGAGAGGAAAATAAGGGACCTTGGGTGCAATGGTGAGCCATGCAGAGGGAGGACAGAAATGGTGTTAGAGAGAGAAAAACTTAAGGGGAGAAAACAATACCATACTCAAAAGCAAAAGAAAAGGGGGGAAAGAGAATGAGGGAAGGGAGAAGACAGGGAAAAAGAAAGTAAGATACAAAATGAAAACAATAGGAGGAGCAACATGAGCATCACAAATTGGGGAAAACAACACTGGACTGAAAACTGTATTGTCTGGAGATATCCATGATACTGCTAGAGCACAACTGAAACATTTGTATTCTTCCTAAGTGTTCGGTGTAGATTTCTAATCTACTTCTGTAAATCCTTTAAAATGTTAAATGCATTTGATGCAGTTGGATGAAAATGGGATTTTATTTTGATACACATTTATTTTTCTTTCCTAATGTTGCAATATACACAGAAAAAGAATAGGATGTGTATTAATTCAACAGGAACTCAAGACGACTTGTTTTATATGAACAAGGGTGTTAGGTATTGTGAACTATAAAAACATTCCATTGTTAGACAAGAAGAGTTAAATGTATCGCTTTTAGCAATCTTCCAAATTAAACAGCCAGGCTTTGCTCTTCCCTCTGTCAATATGACATCATTTTTTTTATACTGAAAATACAGTTTTAGAGGTATATCTTGAGTTGGAACACGCTATTTAGTGTGGCAAGAATTCATAAAATGTTCTTAGAAGTTTTAACATTTATCTCAGTACGAGAAAGGCAAAACAAACATTTTCAGGCATAAACCATAAACTTTGAACATTTTCCCTAGCTTTGCATTTCTAGAGGGTTTTTTTTGTTTGTTTCATTTGGGGTTTTTTTGCTGAAAACACAAAAAAATTAATCACATACATTAATACACAAGGGGGGAAATGTATGAAGAAGAAGGCATACATCTATACAGGAGGGTTGTCTACACTCTGTGTTTATTCTAGTGAGGAACTTCTGTCACTCAGTCCATCAATATATGTTCTATTTAAGCTTAGTTCTGCAGTTTCTTTTAAAAAAAGGCTGTTAACAATCACAGTCACTTGAGGACTGGATTATTTGGATTACATTCTCATTTTGTTTCTTCCTGATAAATGTTTCTGGTCATTTTGTCATGTTCTGCTGAAACCCAAGTGCCCCTGAATGCTGCCTTTAGGTGTTGGGATAGGGAGAGCTGTCCATCCGGACACAGCTGCTATGGCACCACTTTTTAAGGTGCTCTACAGAGGTTAAAGCATAGAGTACTGATGTAGCTGGAGGCTTAGGTGGCATCTTAATGTCTTTGGGAAGCAGGCAGACCCGGCTCCACACATGTGAGCTATAAAGGCCCCTGTCTGTGAGGATGATGCCGGGATGTTTGGTAATGGTAACCAGTAAGGCAGTGAAGTCTTTTCTAAAAGTATCGCATTGCAGCGTGAAGCTTCCTGGCGTGATGTCAGGCAGCTCTCATGAACCCCGACTGCTCCACAGCAGCTATGGTTATTCTTAGAGACACTTCCCATTCCTTAGGAAAAGCTACTGTGTGAGGCTTAGTTGGCTTTTTTCTTTAGAAGTGAGCATTTAAATGTTGGACTAATTTGTAGCTCGTTCGCAGCTCAGCTGCAGCCCTGCCAGCTGCACTGGGATCAGTGACAAGCCTTTCTTCTGCCTCCAAAGCACACTTGCAGACAGATCCAGGCCCTAGAAGCACATTGCCCCAGAGGCAACTCGACTTTTTCACAGGCATGTAGCTGCCTGAGGGAGTTTTCCAGAACAAGTAGCATATTAGGCGTTCCCTAGCAAAGAAAGACCTTACACGCAGGTAGGAACCTTGCTGGCTTCAGGAGTGTTGGATTGGCACTGCTGGGGACATGCTCTTGTGTTTGGAGATAGAGAGGGGCTGGTGACCATGAAGTTAAGTACTGCCCCACCTGGGCTATACAGCTTGGAGACAGAGGTGTGAGCCGCCCAGCCAAGTGGCAGAAGGGGATGAAGGAAAACCTCTATCCCCTCAAGGAATGTTGATTCAGAATGGCAGGGGCAATATGTATTCAACTAAAGCATCTTTTCTTCTGGATGATCACCCATGATCTTGTGGCAACATTCTTGTAATACTTAGCAGAACGGCTGAATTAGAGACAGCCTCTCTTGTGTGTTGAATCACAAGGCAAAAACCATACTTTTTTGGGTGGAGATCAGAAAATAAGTTAATGAGGTAGGAATTAGTTATAACTACACTGGGAGGCATCTGGCTGTGCAGCTTAGCAGTTGTTTGGCAGCATGGAGCATCATTCCCACATTTTCAGAGGCCTCTTGTCCCACCAATCTCTTCTGGTTTTGTTTGCCCTCACAGATTTGGACAGTTAGTCTGTCCAACCTCACAATCTAATAAATAATAAATACACTTAGTTGGAAGCCTAGCAGCTTCCTCTTGGTCAGGCTGGTTGCAGAAGTGACCTGTATTTTGCAGAAGTGTGCAGTGGCAGCTGGGCAAGCTCTGGAGCAGCAGTTCCAGGCACAGGCCTCCACAGGCTGTGATACTTTGGCTGGCAGGAGCAGGAGAAGACAGTGGGTCAATTCCTGACCTGTCAATAGGGTGAAACACATCATTTCATATCATTGCAAAAATAAATCTTATTTTCATAGTTGCATGTTCATATGAGGCTCCCCATCTGAGGGAACAGAAATGAACTAACCCCTCTTGACACAATCCATTTAGCTTGGACAGTAAAAAAAAGATATATTTTAGGGGGTTTTGTTTGTTTGTTTGTTTGGGTTTTTTTTATGTTCAAGAGATTTCTCCTTGTTTACGCCACTGTTAAATTTAGTCCATCTTATAGGCACAAAATGCTTCTTATCAATGCCATTCTTCCAAGGAAGTGTGAAGGAGTAAAAACAACCAATTGTTAACCACGGTTAACTTGAGCTGCTGGAGTGATTCTATTAGCTCAGGATAACTGCCCAGATGCTCGAAGCACTGGGGTCTCGCTGCCGGCTGGCGATTCCCATAGCAAGCGTCAGTAACAGATAGTGTGAGAAAGAGAAACATGATCAGGGCTTTTCTAAAAGAGAGTAAAATATACACTCAGCAGGGATGAGAATATCCTAGAAACAAACAGCAGGGAGCTGAAACGAGGAAGAAACAGAGCAGGAAATGGAGCTACAATTCTGATTTCATCAGATTAGCAGAAACTGAACAGAGGAAAAACCAAAGGATTTCTGTGAAAGTGGGAGCGCGCTGTGTTGGATTCACCCTTGACCAATAAACCCAGTTTTCACACTAGATCTGTGTGAAAGTGCAGGAGAGGCATAGAAATTTTATCTGTGATGTCAGCTTGTCATGAAATAGCTGAGGATAATTTTATTTAATTTTTTTTCTAAACTTTCATCTTTTCAACTTCAGGTCAATTTTTTCAAACTAAGACACTGCTCTTTAGAATTGAACCTGACAAAAAAAAAGTTGTTTGCTAAACGGATTCAGTTTTATTAATAACTTTGTTCGTTCCTAGGCAGTGTTTTTCAGGAAATTTTTGTTGTTGTTGTTGAAATATGGTTCTGACAATTCTGTTGTGACTCTTTTTGGCTTTTATAGTGCCATTCAAGTGCAACAAAAACTGAAGTAACTAAGTGAGTCTTTAAAAGCATATTACTCTTAATTAAACGGAAACATCAAAAACTTCAGATTGAACTGGGTGCAATTCACCATGGGCAATAAATACATTTTATCTACTTAGTGTTTTCAGCAAATTTTTATTCTGTTCCTTACAAAATTATTTTGACTTTCAAAATGAGGGAAGGACTTGGAGGTTATTTGAGTGTAGGGTAAATGGGTGATCCTGGAAGAGCATTGCACTGGCAGGTGGAGTGGAGCAAATCGTGAGATGGAACGGAAAGGAAGACTGCTCTTAAGGTGTCGTGTTAACCTGAAGTGATTAAAATGTGAGTCCTTGTAGGAGCTGATTTTTTCATTTCTCCAGAAAGCAGGACTTGTAAGCAAAACTCAGAAAAGGGTTCAAAATAACAGGAGGCTCTCTGTCCTACTATGTCACAGGTTTTAGGAACTTGGCAAAGTCAAGCTTCCTCAATAAAAGATGGAAATTGGTCCTTAGTATGTTTAATTAAAAAGGAAATTGAGAATTATTTAAATATAATTTAAAGTGATTTAATGAAAACCAATATTTGAATATAACGTTTAGTTTCCCTGAAAATAAATCACAGCTAAGGAGGAGAAACTTTACATGTAAATCCAGTGATTTGGAGGACCCTCCATGGATGGGGAGCTCAGATGCAGTACATCTGTCACAGCCTTGGAGGGCTGGCGCTGATGGCTGTTGGGCTGGAGGGACAGGCAGAACTTGTGTCCTACTGCATCTGCTGAGCTGTACAGGACTGGAACAATATTACAGCAAGCAAGACTTTAATTTTTCCTGGAAAAACATGGAATTTGAGTGCTGAATAGGGAATATGATCAGTGCTACTAAATTGAGGAAGCATTTGCTTTAAGAATGGTTACTTAAAATTGAATACTTTTCTCCCCATTTTTATGTTATTTTATTTCTCTGGTTTAGGGTACTCTATTTTGAAACATATTTCAACGAAATATATTTGTAAGCAAAATATTAAATATCTAAAAAAGATAATATATGATTTGTTGTATTTTATAGACCTAATGGACACAATTTTCACAAAGGCTTTTTGTGGGTTGGAGATGGGTTCTGTGCTCAGCTCAGGAGTCACCCCTGAGCAGATGCCGTTGGCTGTCCCTTTAGCTGTGTTCAGTCTGCTGGTGTTACAAAACTCTGAGAACTCTTGCTCTTAGCACTTCTGTGAATGTTTTAGGAAGTGTGTTTGTTGTTTTGGAGCAAAGTTGGGGAAGGCAATTCTTTTTCCAACAGCTTCACTGCACAGTAGAGATTCACAGCCACTTACAGATAGGGAACTAAGACAAATAAAGGGCAGCCTGTGTCCACGTGCCATTCAGGGTACAAGATGCTATTCTACCTTTCCTTCTTTCAAAAAAAGCAGGATAAATTAACCAAGCAAGGAGTAGGCCAGGAGAGTTGTGCTATCAGCACTCTCCAGCTTCTGCTGCCGAGCAAGCCAGCTTGGCTCCCTCTGTGCAGCTCTGTACTATGTTATGTTCATGCATTCCTGCAGTCCTCAGCTACAGTTCCTGCATCCACAGCAGCCTCCTAACTTCCCAGTCTTATTTGTCTCCTGTCTTGTTTTATCCAGTATGCTCTATTTAAGGGAATAAATACCTGTTGATTTTTTTTAGCCTTAAATAGCTCACATTTAAATAAAATGAGGGGGGATGAGCGTAAACACAAGAAAACAATTTGAGTGGTAATATGAAGTATTTCAAAAGAAACCTGCAGTGAGCAATTCTTCACCATGCAGAAGCTGGGGTGGAACTTTCTGCTTCTCGTAAATGTGAAATTAGTTCACGTCTTTTCTTTCTTTTATGGTGTTGCCAATTATTCAGTGCACCATAAGCCCCGTGTCCTAAATTTCTTGATTCATGTCTAAACATTGCTTGTATTAGCTGTACTCTAATTAATCCTTTTGTGCCACAAGTCTAATTTGCCCAGCATGCTTTTCTTTGCCAGGAATGGATGCACCAAATCTGCTGATGCCAAAGAGGTAACGTGTATTTAACACACATCAGCACTCGCTCTCCCTTTTATAATTGCTGATCCTCCTCCACTTAATAATGCACTACTGAGTTAAGGTTATACATAGCTCAAGCAGTGCTAACTATCAGGGTGTGTGGTTATTCTATAATAACCACATTTTAGGGTGTGTTTCAATTTTACAGGCCAGTCATTTACTTCAAATTACTTTGTCATTTCTTAAAGCCATTGTGTAATTTCATTATTAAAGGAAAAGAAAAAAATATAATTTGATTTTTAAAGATGCATTAAATAACACTAATTATAATGCTTAGCTTTTAGCACATTTTTCATCCTCAGTGCTTTATATCCATTTTGCTAATTAATTTTTACAACATTCTTGTGATGAGCAACTAGCTGTACCTCTGCCCGAGAGACAGGAACGCTGAGGCAGGAAAGTTGAGTGGTTTGCCCAAGATTACAGTGATTTGCCCAGGAGATGGTTTTAGAGCCTGTATGAGTATTTGGTTGTTTCTGACTGCCAGGTCATGCACTCATAAATCTTTCTTTCCCCTGAACTATATACTCGCAATAATTATTTTATCTTTAAAACAGATAAGAACAGAGCCTTAAAATGGTACAAGTCAGCTCTGTGATCAACATAATTCTGTCTGTGTAGAGAAAGATTTGTTTTTAAACACCTCCACTTGAAAAGTAAAATTCCTTTACACCACTGATCTTTGGAGGCAGCAAAAATTCACGTAAATCTTCAGAGTTCTTTTCTTGAAATTTCATTACTAATTAGTGGTTGTGAGGCAGTAATCCATGTTCCCATTGCCTCCTTCAAGGCCTTTTCAGGCTTCAATCTAGCTACTAGCTCTTGGTCTGTGATTAAATTTCTGAGCTGCCTTTAGTCCCAGGAGTGTTCAGCACAGTAAAAGAAATGTCTTCCGCTGAAGGCTTCTAGCAGGTTAGGAAAAGGGAAGAGAAGGTGTTTCCTCTGTCATTTGTAAATGTACCATCCTTAAGAGAAAGGAGAAGTAGTAAACAGAAGGTGAAATGTCTGAAATGGGAGTCACTGGATGCTGAGAAATTCTGAAATAGCAGCCCATCATATTTAGGCAAACATGCTGAGTTGAAAGCCTTTTTAAAATCCCCTTACTCAGACAACAGTTGAAGAAAGGCTTACTAGAACAGTTTTGTCAACATTGTGAATTTTCTTGGAGTGTTTATAATACTGGGATATATATATGTGTGTGTATATATAGATACATATCCGTGTAGCATTGCATTCCAATATTGCAGCCATGCAATATAATTTATCTACGAAATCATGTGCCTTGCAAGACTCAATTTCTATATATTAAAAAAAAAATGTGTCTGAGACATGCAAGAGTTTAACAATGCTGAAAGACAAGTTAGAACTATTCAAAACTTTTAAATTCTTTTGTTTGACATTGTTGTGAATGTATTTATTTTCAGAACGTGGAGTGGGTAATATTATACCCATATTTATTGCAGCTGGATCATTTTCAGCTCCTCAATCTTTCTTGTTTGTTGATTGTGACTTTGGTTCTAGCACTGAGGGCATTCAAACTGAATCCTCCTGTTTCCCTGAACTTTAAAGTTAATTACTCTTAAGCTTCCAGTGCAGTTATCTTTGACTTAGGTATTATGTTAGCACTGCAGATACTATATAATCATTTAAAAAGACCTGTAATTTTCCCAAAGGTCCTAATCCTCCCATGGGATCATGTTGCAATACTTGACTAACACGCTGTAGCTGTGTTCAGAGGAGCTTCGTGCAGGAGCGAGGTCTGAGACAAGCCTCCTTCAGGAGCACAGCCTTCAAAAAACAGGCGTTTGGTACTGATTTTTTTTCTCAGGGCTTTGTCACTAATGGTAATTTGTGACCACACGAACTTCAAGAGCTTTATGGTAAGATAAAATAAAAACCATTAAATATTGGTGCCACTGACTTGCTGAAAGACTGCACTTTATGATAATTTGCCATAAACCAGAAGAAATATTTATGTAATGGCATCATCTCAAAGGCTCAACCAACCTTTCTTTAGAAACACTGCTTACCATAGCTCAGTTTCTGGCCTGCCCTACAAAATTGCAGTCTCCAGTAAAGTTAAAGGATGATTCATACACCTAGAGAAGGAATTGAATATTCAAGTCACTTGTCAGGCTGGCAGGTTTAAATTATATAACAGGAAGCTTTCTATTCATATGTAATGTAACTGAATCACCACTTCTTTATTGATAATTCATTATATGTTGCTACTATCACTCTGAAGCTCTGAAATGCTTTTTGCTATAATGATTTTATACCATACCAGTATAATGGCCTTCTGACTGTGTCAATCAGCTCTACTTGCGTGTACAGTAATATTATTCTGCAATCTGTCTTGGGAGAATGCTTAAAAGCTTTCTCTCATTTTGTCCATTTAACTCATGTATTATCTGAGTTTTTACATTAAATGGCCATACTTAATATCCCATGACATGTCACCTATTTTCTAGGGAGGATACTGATACAGTACTTACCAAATCCAGAATCTATACTAATCAAATTACGCCTGCCCACCTCAGCCAAGAGCAGTTAGTTCAGTGCATCACCATTTAATCTGTAGGAAGAATTTATGAGGAGGAACAAAAACAGTGAGAACTGTAGTTGGCTAAATGTAGTCATGGTTGATGCAATTTGTTTTGTGAGGAGGGATTAGAAGATATTGAAATCAAACTGAGGCACAGGGGTCAATTTAGATACAGATTTATTGCCAGATCTCAGCTTATATTGGTTGCTCATTGTAAAAACAAGGCCTAATCCGGCAAATATTTATGCAATTTCTGTTATTTGTGCATTCTGCTGAATGAGACTTCTTGGCTGTAAAATTAAATGTGTGTGCAAAAGCAACAAACTGTCAGACTTTGAGAGAGTTCAGGCCAAGTGTAGATAACCATCATACTTTTGCACTGAAAGACTGCATGGGAGTCCCAAATACTTACTCTAAACCCCTTTCACAGTCAGGTTAATGTACTCAAAATTTCAAGACTTGAAATGCCAGCTGCTGAACACAAAATCCTACATTGGAACCAGTGCCAAGGCATTTAATCTTTTTTTCCCTAAAAATACTGGATACACTTAAATTTTATTTGTTGCTTGATTCAGTCAATGCCATGGTGTAACTGACTTCTATGTTAAAGAATAAAAGACTCTATTTATCTAACAGTTTAAAAATTTAATGTTTCAAGGGCAGCAGGTGTCCATTTATGTGGACACCTGGCTTATAATATCCCAGCTACTCTGCCTATGAGAATTTCAGACAAAGTTAATGCAGCAAACGTCCAAGTACAGGCAAAATTAATCTGCTCAGCCACACAAGAACAATGGCAAGGTGGAAAAGCAATGGTTTAATTAGGCCACAGCCTTATTAACTCATAGGACAATAAATTGTACCTTTTCCATTATCATTCATTCCTCAGTCAGTTTTTAAGCCAATTCTCCTTGGGAATAGGATATTCCTGCCTGAGTACTTGCAGCTGTCAGTGGAGGACGCTTCCAGTTGTAGTTGTAACCGCACAAAAGTGCAGGAGAAGGTCCTAAACAGTCAGGCAAGGATATAAGTATTTGTGTGACTTGTGAATGGGAATATGCATAATAACATACAGGTAAATGGCTTTTCTTGTTTTTGCTGGCAGAATGACACTCCCTGGGGCCTCTCCTAACTCCTGTCTGCACCAGCACATTGGCAAAAATCATTAGGAATTTCTTGTACTAGTGTACGTTTGATGGGGGAAGAAACCCAACCCATAAGCAAACTCAGTTCCATATTTAAAAGTCAATAAATTATCATAGAAACCTCTCATGGTTTGTTTTGCCACTGTTCCCTCCACTGCTTTAACCTGCCAGCCTTGTTTTAGTAACCCCTCAGGATGTCAGAAGCTCTTGGCACATAGGGCTGGGTGGCACAGGCATCATCATGTCTTGGGTCCCTACCCTGTCCTAGGCTGAGTTTCTGTTTCGATCTGGGCACAAAATTCAACCTAAATGATTTTGATTTCCTCCAACAATAGCAGTAACAGCACTGAAGAGACACAGCACCCTTTTCTTTGTAGTCTCCCAATGGTTTGCAGAGGTGAGCACACTTTGTTACCAGTAACCCTGGAAGCTCAGAACATGATTTATAAAGCTTCAGAAGGCTGTAGTAGTGGCAAGACCAAAGTATAAAGTTTAGTGGATGTGGACAGCTTGTTGTATTTGGCATCCCAAATCCATCTGCAGGGTCTAGACCTCCTGTGGGCTATGGCAAGGCTCTTACCTCTTGCCTGAGGGTTGTGGGACCTGCCACCAGCCTTTCCCAACACTTGAGTCAACCCATGCAGTGAATCAAATCATAAAAACACAACAAGTGTCTTCTGCTTTTAAAGTACACTGTAATTAGTCATTTTATGGGTTTGTTGTAACGTACCTGGGGTATAACTAAAAACAAAAAAGGAAGTAATGCTTTCTTATGGACAAGTTAAAAGTAAAAATGCAGAATAAAGGGATAAGGAACTCTGGGCAGAAAGTTCTTAGGAAAAGGGATATTGGTTTTCTTTGACTGTGTTTGTTTTGTAATTCGATAGAAATAAACAGTTACTGTGGCAACTGTCATATCATAGGAGAGGTGCAGGGCAAGGAAGATGCAGTGCACTTACCAATTAGCAGAATGAGTTTTAGGGCTTTTAAAGAGGCATTTTGCCTGCTGACATGAAGATACATTGCAAGGAAAGTTAGAGTTTGCTCCTGTATGTTCTCTTGGCAGCTGCATTAGCCATTGCTTCTTGATGCTGCACCCCTCTTTATGGAGCTCTCCCCCCTGGAGGTTCTTCCTGCTCCGTGGGCAGCCAGCAGCTCCCAGGGCTGCCCTGGGGGGACCACCCCATCCATGGGGATGGTGTCTCAGGCACGGCATTCACCGCTCACCAGAAACTCTGGAGGAATCGTAATTGACACTCTTGGGACACCCAAGATGCTCAAAACACATTGAGAGTGTTAATTAATCCTTGTAATAGTCTGGTGAGATAGGTGAGCATTATTGACCTAGAATACAAATTTTTTTTAATTTTTAATACATAGGGCAGCTGAAGTTTGTTTAAGTGTTTTCAGCATCAGGGAGAAGCAGAAGTAGAGTCCCTGGTTTCCAGCCCTGTGTCCCGGCTACTATTCAGCTCTCCTTGTTCTTGTTTGTTGCACTCCTCTCATATCCCTTATTATTATTATTAGTGTAAGAATACTGTTAGTATGGTCTCAAAAAAAGCAAAATACTGTAGTACACCAGAGGTTGTTTCCTTTTCATTTTACTCTTTGTTTTCAAAGAACTTGGAAACACAGCAGCACAGCAGCTCTCACAAATATAGAAATTATAATCATATGTACTCCTCATTTTCAAGGGTTGGGATTTTCTTCCCTCTTTTTTAATTTTCTTTCAGGATGAAGGGCATTTTGGTTGCTCTGCAGGCAGTCTGTTTATGTGTAAAATTATCCTCATACTGCAGGGTAGTTCAGAGTGTCATGTTTAATCTGTTTATCCATGTGTTGTAAAATTTCCATATACACATGCACACACGTGCACATAAACTTTAATTTTTTTTTCATACATATTTATTTGTATACATATGTCATACAAAAACACATATAGATGTATTTGTCCATCACTGACTGTAGCACGTAGGATATTGACTGTGCTGTTTTTCTTCCCTTTAAAGAGCATTAGCACCAGTGAATTATATTTGTTTATGTTGTCTCTGGAGGAGACAACCTTTACCAATATAATTTTTACTCCAGCACTGCATTCAAAGAAGGTTGTGTTTCAAAGCTGACATATTCTGCCCCCACCCC
>VXAC01007103.1:1886652-1926652 GCA_013399225.1 Rhipidura dahli | reverse complement strand
TGGAACAATCCTACAGGAGAAGGGAGCAGATTAGGGCACCTATTAAGTTTGTCTTTTCACCTCTTTCTAATTACTGCAACTCCAAAATGCATTTTCTTTCTAGTTTGTGATATTTAATTTATTTAGAAATAATTTTCTTTTTTTCACTATTCTCTTTCTGTTGGTTACATATATATATTTATATATATATATACTAGTTTAAAATGTCAGACAATTTTGTGGAGGCTGCTTCATTTGTGTACCACAACAAGTTGATTTTCATGGGGATTATGTGACTGTGCACATAAATCTTTATGTAATTCTGCCTTATGCAGACTTACTTTCACGATTTAGGTGAGCAAAACCATGTGATTTCACATGCTTAATACACCTCTTGGATTTTTGAATAGCACTAAACAGAGAAGACAGAAAAGTATGCTAATACTGCTAATCAGTCATACAACAGACCACAATAAATGCTCTATTTCCTTTTGTTTTGAACTGTACTCTAGCTTCTGGTATTTTTTATAAACAACAAGACAGTGAGACCTGCACATTTATAATAAAGTATAGAGAAAAAAAATGCACCCCAAATATGCAGATCCCTCAGTCAGGGAAGCCACATTATGTAGAATCATCATAGATAAATCTACAGTAATATCGTTGTTTTAATTCAGGTAATTTAATGGCCTATTTAAGTATTTTTCCTGTTTATTAAGCTTTCTTTTTTAGATGATTTCTTCCTATTGGTTTCACAGCAAGTATGGTTTTTTTAAACCAGAATGTTGTGTTATTCTATTTTAATAATACATCTTTGGAGCACATTTGCTTTCCTATGTTTATTTAATATAGGAGCTAAGCTCTCAATTAAAAGCAAATTATTAGGATTTGCAGTTAATCCAGAAGTGAAGCAGAACACTAGCAGAATTTGCCTGTGAGTTAGGCCATATATTAATAGTGAAGAAGCAACTCCTCTCTTCTTGTTAATATGAATATTGAAAGTAGCCTGTTATTTCCATTTATCATGTTATTTCCATTTAGGTGGAGATTATTTTCATGTTTGTACCTATAATTGTTCCTAGTTATGTAAAATACAGGCTTGCTGTGTGCATTCTGTATGGGAAAAGGTGAATTTGTGTGTGGAAGAACAGCTGAAGTACCTATCAGGGCCTATGTATCTTTAATTCTGCATTTCAAAAACAGACATATATTTGACCTATTCATTAGCCACAATTACTCTACTGTTTTTTCAAAAGTATAGATGTATAAAATAAAGCTTAATTTTCTGCTTTTTCATTTCTTTTCAGTTTTCTGAGGAGGGGAAAAAATAAATATATCAACAGAAATGTTTTATATAAAAAAGCTCTGAAAAGCAAAGTAGATGCTATTTATGTAAAGTCCAGTCTCCTGGAGCTACTGTTTTGCTTACACATGAGTCCAACACTGAATTTATAATGATTCAAATACCTGGCCTTTCTAGTTTTGCAAGTGGCATTTTAAACCCAATGTTAAGCTATGATTATAACAGGAAGCATCAACTGAAAATTCCAGAAGTTAATAAATATTCAGATGCCCTGATTTTATGATCAACCAATTTTTTTTCCAATTACATATTTCTCCAAGAATTTATATTGGCTTTGTGAAACTAGAAACTTTTCAGATATGTAAATCAATCTTAGTGTTCCTATGCAGTATTCTTTAAATTAAATTTCAGTACAGATATCAGATTCTAGCAGTTCTTTTGCTGCAATGAGATAATTTCTGGAGGCAAGACACCTGGCCAGGCTAGAGTGGTGATTAATTTTATGTGTTTAGGGTGCAATCATCACTCAGAAAAAGGCTTAGGGTTTGGATGATGGATGACGGGTAAAGTGCAGGCTGATAGGACATGGCCCATGAATCTGTTCTACATCATCAGTTCCTTTGATCACTGGCAGAAGTTCAGAGATACTTCTTTGCATCTGTCCAAAATAAACAAAGCTACCATATACCTTTTGCAAGATCACTTTTAAATGCAGACTTATTTGTGGGGGAGAAAACACCTTTATTTTTTTCAACAATGACCGAGGGAAATAAAAACGAGCACTTTGTCTTGCATTTACATGCACTTTTACAGGCAAAAATACATTGAGTGTGTGTGCTTCCACGTCCATACACATATCTATATTTTAATGAAAGATGATAGGGCAAAGGCAATTTTTTTCCCCTGCAAACTGATACCTATGTTGACACCATAGAGGGGATTCAGCATAGCTGCTGAAAAACAGTGTTACACAGCCTGTCATGAGGAGGAAGCCCTAAGTTATAGCAATGCTATGCAGCATTTCTTCTTCATTAGTAATGGTGGTGTGACTACAAATTGTTGGGAATCTTTCTCACTAGTGATAGCAAAATGAACTGCGTAACCAAAATGATTTTGATTAATAATTCAGAAGAGTTAAAGGGGGAAGAGATAGAGAGGATTTGTGCCAACCTACCAAAAATATTTTTTTGTATCTCAATTAACAAAACATAATTTGATAATTGCAAGCAAATGCTTCTTTATCATATGATTTCTACTTTTCTTTACCCAATGCTGTCCCCTGCAGGGTGTAAGAAATCAGATCACAGAAGTACTCAAAGGCTAAATATATATATATATCTATATCTATATCTATATATATATATAAAATTTTTTTTTAATCCAGGAGTAAGACAGGAATAGCTGTATTATCATCATGTTCTCTATCAGAATTCATTATCAAGCAAGCATGGTTTATGAAAAATCCTTTCAGAGGTTTGACTGGGTGCTGTGATGGGCATTCCTTGAAAACATTATCTTATATCTCATGGCATATGTGCAACACTTTTTTCCATAGGTGTTATGAATTCCTAGTGCTCATGTTGACGTTTTGTCTGTGGGCAATAAGATGTTAAGCATTTTTTTCTATGTCTCATCAGCTGCACTTGGACAAGAAAATCAAACAGAAAACATTAATTATAAAATATGTCTCAATGGACTTTCCTACCATTATATAGAATGAGAAGTAAAGAGTATCCAAGACTGCTTTGTATATGTAGAAAACACTAAGCTTCTTCTCTGCTTAAAAGACAGGTGACCCTCATAAAAGAAAAACAAGTCCTCTCCAAAAGGACATTAAACAAAGTAAAGGGAAGCATAGACGTGGAGGCTGATTAGATTTCATTAATAAGATCATCCTCATACCAGACAAAAACAAAACATGGAGCTTAAAAAAAACTCTGGGAGCATTTGTTATCACATAGAAATCATACTCACATGATTGCTGTCTCCTTACTCAGCTGGAAAACTGCTTTATCTGACTAAGTGCAAATACTGAAATGTTCATTAGCTCTCTTGAAACACCTTGACTTGTCTTTATTGAGTTGCATTTCATCCATAGCCTTTGCACCTGGGGGCACACAATAAATTTTTCTTCACAAAGGGTTTCTCAAGAGTGGTATGACTGTTCCTTTTCTCCCCAGAGTCTGAATGCATTGCATCATCTTCTGTCATATTTACAAGCCTGGGGCCCAGGATGAAGAATTGTTTAGTATCTCCAAACCAAAGCTTGCCACGTAGCAGATCAAATTGTTGTTGCTCTGCCACTGAGCTGACTCAGTACTTGCTTGTTTGATTTAAGGCACAGTTCCACTGTGAAAAGTTATTGTAAAAATGGTATTTTCTTCTGCAGCAGAGCTAGTTCCTACGTGTGTGAAGAATTATATGTGCTGACTCAAGTGACAAAACATAAGTATTTACTGCTTCTGGTGTTGCCAGCTCTGCAGAGCAAAGTCAGAGGAGACAAAGCAGGTTAGGGTCCATTTAATGTGTATCCATGAATATTCCTTTCCAGGCCTCTGTGTGTTTAGTCCTTGCAAACTCAAGGAGAATGATTGCATCCCAGAGCTCTTTACAGCAGTATAATTTCACCTCTACTGCTGGTGAGTAGCCATGGGAAGGAAACATCTTGGTCTCTCAGATAGTGCATATGGAAACACCACAGACAAAAAGCCCACGAAATTGTAATTTGAAACAGAGTAGATCAATACTTTATACTCTTCCATACCATATTTCACCTATTTGTAAACCTGCAGAGTTCGTGATGGCAGTTGGCTATTTTGGGGCATTCTGGCTTTGTAAACATTTTTCTTTCGGATTAACATCATCTCTTCAGAGGTAGTGGGAAAATATTTCTGCTTTTGTCATTACTTACCACTTCTTTTAGAATAATGCAGAGTCACACTTTCTATTATCCAGCTAGCTATCATACTTTTGGAGTTAATTTCTGCCTCGATGTCGTAGTCTGTTAGCACACGGAACTACCCTTCAGTGACTCTGGTCTGTCCCCACTGAGCTGTTCTAACGGTTGATGAGGGCTTCCTCCTTTGGCTGTCTTACAGTCTGTATTGAAGCTATGAAGGGAGTTCATAAGGCTGATTGTTGGTTTTAGCATGTTCACAGTGTCTGGCTTTTATTCCTTTAGCTTATCTAATCCTGGGAGAGTTGTCTCTCTCTTTTTCAAAGTGACACCGAAGCTTGCATGAGAACGACTTGGACTTGTGTTCCATCAAAAAAAGGCAGTGGTTGGAGCAAGCAAAGGAGCAAGAAGGTTTTCTTGAATATTTCAGCGACTTAAAAGAGAATTTTTTGACATGGTCTTAAATTCCTAATGGCTACTAGATGATCAGACTTCCAGCAATATCTGCTGGTTAGTTTTCTAGTCTTTTGCAGTGAAATTGTCACCTTTTCAGAGCAGTTTGTGGGGCTATATTTAAAGTCCAGTAGAACAGAATTCACTGGGGATATGGCAGCTTGCTTATTAGTCCAATACCTTACTCTGTCTCTTTGGAGCATGCTGCGGTATTTGAAATAAACACTGGCCCCTCTGCTGAAGTGTCTTAGCATTGGGAAGAGATGGAGCAGCTTCTCCTGGCAGGTTTGGAATTTTTTGCCAAAGTAGTCCAAAAAGTTTACTTGTATTGGCCTCAGGTTAAATCTGTTCTTCACCTGGGAACTACCAATAGGTTCTTCTTTAAGAGACTCTTAAATGGTGAAGCTGATAGCACTTACTTTGGTATATGCTGTTCAATTCTAAAGTAATTACCTATAAATTAAAGCAAAACCTCATCGTTATAGAGAGAAAAAGTTGAATAAGAAGCAACTACATGAAGCTTACATATGAGTAAAGGGCAACTTATCTCCTAGGTCCCAGCACTTAGAAGCTGACTAACTCTATGTTGTATAAGATTTACAAAAAATCCTTGGAAGGGGTGGGGGGAAGTGCCCTTGATTTGTTTTAGAATAGAAACTGAAAGTTTTAAGGCTTCTCTCTAACATGAAGCTACACTACAAAATATCAGTTATTCTTTGAACTTGTCTTTTAAATAACCTTTTAGGCATTGTTGCCCGAGCAACAAATATTTTATTGATTTGTGCATGTGGATGGATTGTGGTTAAATATATTCAGTTAATATTGTTTAGTAATTTTTCTGAAAATACAGCTATTCTTATAAGCTCTTGAGTCTGGTTTCGCTTGATCAGTAGTTTATCAAAATCTTGTTATGTATTTCCATGAGAAGGAAGAATGCAGCCAGCAGGAGCTGTGTGACTACCAGCACTCACCATTTTGTTCTTCTGTGTAGCAATTGAAGTCCTATCTGTAGGCCGTGTTTGCTCCTGAAATGTGTGAACTCATAAGCCAAGAGGGAGACTCGAGTGCAAATTCACTTCCTTGTGGTTAACAGCAGTTACGTCCAAAGACCCTGAGGAGAATCCCTAATTCCACTGGAGTTTTACCTTCTTCTGGAAACCCTTTTGTTGTGAGCAGGCCTGGCTCAAGGGGATAATAGGAACTTGAAATACGAGTATATTTGAAAAATGCACATATACACTACAGACAACATAAGCTTGACAATCTTTAGAAGCTGTCTGATAACTTTCTAAAAAGCAGCTTGACCCCCTACTGTTACTTTTTTATATTTGTATTTACTTTATCACACAGAAAACCAATCACGTTACTCTGTCATACCAGTTATCTTATAAAAGTAGACAGAGGCATGTAGCAGCTCAGAAGAGCTTACAGTCTTCTGCAAAGACACAGCACCTTCCTTCCTTGAGGTCTGAAGTTATTGGGGCAAAAAAAAATGCTTAGATTTTGTTCTTTTTAATCTGGGTAATAGAATAACAGAACATGATAATAATAAAGTATTCTTGAAAATATCTAGTACCAAATATGTCCTTGAAAACAATCATCATAGTTTTATACCACCTATATTAAAAGTTCAACATCATGTTACACAAGAAACTTGACTTGAGAGCATATATCCACTTAAATTTTTGCAAACTTACTCAGTTAATGCAATATAAAATTGTCTTCTATGTTGCTGTTGGAGATCATTCTGCTGCATTTATTTGGATGTCAAAGTGACAGGGCATTAGCCTAGGGGTAAGCTAATTATTTAAGTAACTTTTCTTTTTTTGTACAATGAAGAAGTACTCTTGAAAATACAACACAAACATAGATATCTGTGTCAGATGGTAATGGTCCATTTATTTTAAATATGAAAATGTAATTTTAGCATTCAAACAGTCAAGAAAGTGGTAATTTAAAATAAAACAAGAACAACCATCATTAAATGGCTGTGTTTCTGGACTTAGATTGATGCTTAACACATTGATCTTCTTCAATAGAAGCTTTCCATATTCCATCTGTTAGAATCTTTGACCTTTTCTTAACACCATTAAAAGATAAAATGTTAATCTACTGAAAAAAGATGCATGACCTTTTAAAAGTGAACTGTACCACTTTACAGTCTGCCATCATTAAAGAACTTTATGCTCAGGAGCCATGCATTATGTGTATCATAGCAATATAATTGTTTAGAATAATGTAATTGTTCAACCAAGAAGATATATATACCACACATAACATAAATTAGAACTAGGGCTATGTGAACTTTGAAAACCCGATCAAAATAAGATGTCAGATCGAGTCTTACTATCAGTTTTAATCAGCCTCAACCTCAAATTTATTTTTTATTAATATGCCACAATGCATGCCTAGAAGATACCATTTTAACAAAAAAGAAGAAAGGTACTTTGGGACAAATGAAACCACATCACTGGCAAAGGAAGATGCTTATCTTCCTTTGTTTTAAATCACCTTTACTTACTTTTTTCAGTATAAGGAAATAACTGGAGGACAAATATTTTATATTTCATAAGGAATTTCAATAGCAAGGATGATCATGAAAATGGACTTATTTTTACTAAATCTTAATTATCTTAAACTTGACTTCTTAAAAGCAGTGGCCAGTGCTGAAACCTGGTTTAAATCCAGTTCAGTATCAGGGAGTAATTAGTTTTGAATATGGACTAATTTGACTCCAAATTAAGAAGGAAAAGAGAATGAAAAAAACCTGAATACATGATATAGGCTCAGATCTTATCTTCTGGTATAGTCTAAGTTTTAGATGAAGCCCATCAAATTGTTTTGAGGGCATAGCTATAGAGTAATGTGTCTACTCAATAACTACTTAACAGAGGATAAAAGTTCACGTAGCTCCTGCATTTGAATATCATGTTCTGCTAATACCTTTTATTATAGGTAATAAAATGTACCTTTCTACAGATGAAGGCTGATATTCCTCTATTTTAACCTAAATTCTGCTCAAGTCCCTTCTTCCACTTTCGACAGTAAAACCAGTGAGCTTAGACTGGATAATTTGGGGTTGGAATATCCTCTGTGCAGGTTTTTCAGTGAAATTTACCCCTTAAGGTAAGCGGCTGCATGCAAAATAGAAATGCAAGTGTTCTAAGATAACATAAATTTAGGCCCAGATATTAATATTGTTTGATTGTAATATTATTTGATTGTATTGGTATGTTTAGCAATGTCACTGTGGCAGGGGCTTTTAGACAGTCCTGATGCAATGGGTGCATTAAATTAGTAATTTAGGGCACAGGAGTGATTTTTTCCTTTGTGATTTTTGCTTTGCACCTATACCTGAAGGCAGGTGGTGTGTGCCCAGAGCTGTTTCCTACCTCATGAAACTGAAGCTGAAGTCATTTGCTGAATTGCCTTCTTGAGTGGTAATGATGACATATAGTCCTGCACAATTTAGCACTCCACACATGTACTGCATGCCTAGGAATGGGAACTGGCTTGAACTTCATTGTTAGAAATTTGATCATCTGCATAATGATGCAGACAGTAAAGGAGAAAATCATAGAGTTGCTGAGAGTTTTTGGTAAGTTGAAAGACATTTGCTTCCAGTTAAAACTTCATATTCTGTTTTCTGATTATGTTGCTACACCAGCCCTGTCTATTTATATTAAATAAGCAGCACCCCATTTTGTTCAGGCCAAACATTGCATCTTTGAAGTCAGAAGTCACTTTTTTTTGTCAAGATCTTCCATTGTTTAGACCTGCTTCGCAGTCCCAGTCCCAGTTTATCACACCGCAAATTTCCTCCCTCGCATATTCTTCCCTCTAGGTCATTGATAGTGAAAGCAAGCAATATGTTTCCTGGTGTTCAACCATGTGGCACTTCACTAGTCACATAATACACTAGATAAGGAGATGACAGTCTGTGCTGTTCTGAATAGCATATGTGCATGCCATCTGAAAGCCAGGAGCCGGAGGACATGGATGCAGCCAACAGAGGGAGTCAATGGCAGCAAAGCACTGGCCATTCCACCCCTGCTATGGAGAGAAGAGAAATGGACAGCTTTGCATTTATGGTTGGAGGGAAGGTTTCAGTCTGCTTCTCGTTAGTCCCTAGGCATCTTTTGGAGGCCATGTGCTCCTCTTCCTTCATGCTGGAGGTTGCCTATGTGACACAAGTTTGGTCCGAGCTCAGCAGGAGGTGGTGCCCCACTAGAATGTCAGCTGTTTTGATCCGAGTTTGGCCCTTTTGACAATGTACAGGGAAGATCTGATCTTTTGCCTTTTTGCCTACTATCAAAAGAAGCTATACTTACTATCTCGTTCAAACTACAAAATAAAGCCTACTTGTGGGGAACACCTGCTTGCTCCATCTTTTACAGCACAGTAGTAATGTTTAAAATCTCTTCTGCCTACTCATAACTTGGTACCCAACAAAGCTAAAATGATACAGCTCTCATCAACCAAAGTGGCATTCCCTTCAGACTAAGGAAGTCCTAGATCTCAGCATTGGTGAATATAGTAAAGAGAAATAGTCTTTTTTTCTTTGGCAGAGGCAAGCTGTCACAGTATAGTGAAATGATACACAGAAGAAAAAAAAATCAAAATATTCTTAGACACATTCAGGCAACATGTAAATAGAATAATAAATCTGGAAAGAAAGATCTGTTTATTTTTCACACAAAAGGGCTAAGAAGTTGTTTGGGTTTGTTTTTTTTTTCTCCATTTTAAAGCATGAATTTCGTTTTCTTCCACCTGAAGTCTGCACAGTATTCCACAGAGCAGCTGTCCACAGCAAGAAACTCATCATTCACTCTCTGATCAACACATACAGTAAGTGACATGAAACTCTGCTTAATTCTCTTGTGTCTTCATGAAATAATTTCTTCACCAACTAAAGAAATCTGCTGTTTACCATAATCTAAATTTAACACCTTCTCTCACTGTTCAAAAGTAACTGTCTGCATTTGAATGGGGTTTGTAAAGCAGAAATAACTGCCAGGGAAAACTAAACAAGTCTTGTCTCTTCCTTGAAAGTTGAAAAAGGCTTTAGTATTTTTTATCACAGTGACAGGTTACATAGTAAATAAAGTTTGAGATCTTTGCTTTGGCTATTTAATACAAGGATTGGTTAGAAGTGAACAAAGCTGAAAGGTGCAAAACTTGAACTAAGCCCAAGTAACACATGAAGTCGGTCGTTGGGGGCAAGTGGCGCATGCCCACAGTAACCTTGGGGGTGGGTGTGGTGGGACAGGCTGCGGGTGCTGCTCCTCACTTACAGAGGAAGCCCCTTCGAACTAATGAGCTTTCAGTCAACGGGCATTATGGAAAAGAGGCCTTAGGAAGCATTCCACTCCTTTTCCCAAAAGCTGATTTGGGGTTTTTTTTTGTGTTAGGTAGAAAGCAGCTGGGAGGACCTCAGCTCCATCAAAGCTGGAAGGGTCCCACCTTGCCTCGCATTGCCATGCACAGCAGAGGATCACTTAAAAAAGATTTCCTCATTCACAATGGAATCAGATATAATATCTTTTAATCAGCAATCAAAACAAAGGCCATGTTACTATTGTGAGATTAGGTAGATTTCTACAGATTTGTTCTGAAGTTAATGAAATTGCATCCAAATGAGACATGAGATATGGAATGTTCTGCAGGAGTTCAAAGCCTGTGACTGCAGCTGCACTCCCCAGCAGCCTGTAAGCCCTGTGAGCACTTACCTGGGAACCTGTTCTTGAGGAAAACCTCTCCTGCAACTCCCTTCCCCTGACTCATGAGGTTATGATTTGAGGAAATTCACATTTGAAAATTTAGAAATACAGTGCACAATGGTTTCATGTCATAGCTGGATTGAACTAAGAAAAAGCATTGTGTTGGAGGGTAGGAACCTCTTTTTGTCTTTTGTGTTTATATCACTGTGTTGATTTACTGCAGGTAGAAAAAAATGGTGATGTAAAATCTTTGTGTAATTTTTCTGAAACAGGATGAGTTTTCACATGATGTGAGTAGCATTGTACTGCTAACTGCAAAATGCTTGGAGGAAACTAAACTAAGTTGAAGGAATTAATATTCCATCAAAGAGTCAGTACTTGCCTCAATAAGATATTTTTAGCATTTTTGGATTTTGATATATGTGTCTTTTTTTCCCAAGAGAACAGGAAAACTACTTCTCTTCTCACCACTTCTTTCATGTTAGGTTGTTTATGGCAGACCATTGCATTAGGTCATGTAGCATTTGATCTGCTGGAAAATGAGCAGTGTTTTGAATCATCCATATGTTTCATTTGCTGTCTCTCTTTAGTCAGGTGAATGCAACTTTCCTACCAGTACTCAAGTATGTACCAGGGTTAAAAGCTTTCAAATAAGCCAGGTATGCACCTAATCAGAATACTCTTGCCTGGGCACAGCTTTTGCTGATAGAAATAATGTTTTTAAAGCATATTGACATGTGCTTTAAATGAAAAACACATAGTACTGAAGTACTCTATTTCCCTAGAAAAGGAAGAGAATAAGTCTTAATTTTCCTTTAGGGCAAAGCTTTAATAGAATCACTGCTAGTTCACAGTCTTCCAGTTATTGTTTAAACCCCATAAGATACTTAAGGCTTTCAGTGTTTATACCAAGAAAAGAAAAATATGAATTCATTCTCGAGCTTAGATTTGGAGCTAATAAAGTTATTCTGATTTCTATTACATTTCTTGCCCACTAGCATTACCCTCTTGCTATTATTTAGCTGAACAGTTTTAGTGTCTTGGGTGCCTTGTACCTTATGGAAGTTGGGAAGGAAAATCAAAGGTCATACGGAACATGGAACAAGGTAATTAAATAATTGCATCAAAGAAACAAAAAAAAGAAATGGAACAGAGGATACAAACAGAAGCTATCCAAGTGGTGCTATGCCCATGTTTTTAGTGTCGTCATTCAGGTGTGTCTGTGGTTGAGTGATTTTCCTCAATAATCTGCTGGCTTTGTCGGTTTTACTATTTTTGGTGAGATGGTCTCTGAATTTTTCTCAGGTTCTCCCTGTTCCCTCTAAGTGGGACACAATTTATCATGTTGCCCTTATCCGTCCCCAGTAATTCAAGGGCTTCTGTGTTTTCTTAGCAAGCCAGCCAACTTCTCACATATTACTTGGAATTAAATCTCGTTTCTCCTCTCATGGCTACCAGGCATTGTATTGCAAACTGGGATCTTCAGCAGTTGAATTTTCAGTTCTACAGTGCCCAGTCCATATAAGTTGCAATATCCCAGGGCCTGAGTGGAATCCCACTCTGTCAGGACAATTTTACTGGGTTATGCAGTGTGCAAGGACATGCCAAGCTGGGCAGAAGAGAGGAAAGCATGCAGCTATTTTAGCAGCTTCTGTCTCCCCCCTGACTGAACTGGAACTTAATGTGAATTTTGTGATAAAATTATGTGTGTCACTTATAGTTTGTGATGTGGTCAAATATGGGTGTATAGTACAGGTAAATAAATAGAATATTGATTGAACCTTTAATTCTGTGAATCCTAGGATGCTATCAAGTTTGGCAGAGCTGTATTTTTATCTGCAGGTGTCATCTGCTGCAAAAAAAATTCTGGATTTTAGAGGGTCAGACTTTCAGAAAACCCAGGTGTACAACAGATATTATGGACTCTTTGTAGTTGCCCAGTTTGAAAATCAAAGTTAGGTACAGCATGCTTAATTACATTTGTTTTGTGTATCAGCCTTCTGAAAAAGTTTGCAAATCTGTCCTTAAACCAAAATGTTTTGTTTTGTGGCTTAAGTGAGGGGCACACGAGCACTTATGGTTTTGTCCATTTGTTCTTGTTGTGTTCAAGAATTCAGTGAAAGGTACAAGTTTTTTGCAGTGCCTTTGCTTATTACATGACTAGGCTTTAGATAAATGGTGACAATGTTTGGGCTCTGTGTTCAATTTCTAAATTTTGAGTATGAGGTTATGCCCATCCATAGCTTATAAGAAGAGTCAGGCTGACAGCAGAGGGATTGATCTCCTTTGTGGAGCAGGTACAGCATGTTGCCTTTTTGCCTTGTCAATGTGCTTCAGTCTCAACACACTCTCAACATGGAGTGTCCCAGTTTGTTTCCCACATCCTCCTGTCCTTAAAATCTGGGCTGGGCAGGGCAGCCTGGGTTAGTTCTAGCTGGTGATTGAGGGGGCAAACCTACACAATGAGCAAAGTAACTCATTGATGTAGGCAAATAAAATTTTGTCTTGGGCATTTGTGAGGCCCTATGAGTCTTCTGCTAACAAACCTCCCTCATTTTCAGCTTCATTGAAAAATGCAGTGAAATCAGGCTTTAACAGGGGAATGACACATTATGGTGCTTATTTCTGGATCTGAAATGAAAGTCTATTTTTTAAAGGAGAAAATTAAATGCTATTTCAAATTTCTTGTGTTGACCCTTTAGGACTGTACTGAGCTCCTGCCATCTACCAGCATGCTTGCCAGGCAGTCTGTACAAATATTATTATTACTTGAATAGAGTCTGAATCATTACCTTGTGTTTTCACTTTGTAGTGAAGTGATTTAAATATAGTTTTCTTATGTTGGGATCCTTTGACAAATGCATAAATAGTTAGCGCATTGTTAGCAACAGTGAAAAGGAAATGGATGCCTGGCAGGAGGAAGGGCAAATAATTTTCTCATGCTTGCTGTGCTCTTTCTGTAGTGTAAATCAACTCTTCTCCTCCGAAAGTAAAAACTTATTTCAAGATGTCAACAAAAGTAAAGTAATTAGGAAAGGAAATGTAATTCCTCGCTGCTGCTCCTCCCTCACACACATTAGTAAATGAAAGCTATTTAAAGGTACAACCTGGCATAGACTGATTGGAGATGAGTCTTTTGGGACCTGATCCTGGAAATGCTTACTCAAATGAGCAGCCCTTTGATTGTTGGCCTGGGTCAGTGTGGAGTGTTGTGTGCTCACTGCAGGATCAGGGAGGAGAAGGGTCAGTCCTGCTGGGTCCTGAGCTCTCCACAACCAAAAGGCTCCTGAGCCAGCCAGCTGGCCCCAGTGGGAAGATGCCTGTGCTTGGAGTTAACTGTTTTATTGGATCACAGCCAGTTTGGTCAGTGTCTCCCAGGACTAAACCCTGAATAGAATAGGAATATTACGAGGCTACTTTGATTAATTAATCTTATTGGAAAAAAAGAAACTAGAAAACTGAAACACACCACAAAACTTTCCCATATCCACTTGTGCTTCTGGTTCATGACTGTCATAAAATTAACTACTGTAATATGCTTTTTCTACAATTTGGTCTCAAATACTTTGCTGCAATGGAAGCTGTAAAACTCAAAGGCGTATTTTTTCTTAGTGTTAGCAATTAATATGCCACTAGTCTTTGCATAAATAAGTTGTCTATTTTAAAGCAACTCAAATGGGCTATTTCATTTTATATGACTGTTAATTAAGATGCTGATTAGCCCTGCTATTGAAGCATTGAAACCCTTTCTAAAAGCAATGGCCACTCTTTCAATTTTATTTTAATTAGTTGGACTTTGAGGTTATTTACTACAGTGCCAGCTATCAAAGTAAAGCTATTTAATTTGATGTTCAGTCCAAGGCAGGTAGCACACAGAATTCCACATTTGCCTATAACCACTGCCATTAACAACAGTATGATTTAAGGTCATTTAAGAGTCATCAACCTCACAGATGGTAAAATGTGAAGTATCTAAAAGGGAAAATAACAATTGTTGTCTTGTCAAATAAAATCCGAACATTGTATTTTTCGTGAACACCCACTAGCTTCCAGCAATTTTATACAGAATGTGTTTCCCTTTGGGCGGAGAGTGTTAGGTCTTCCCTTTTATGTATCCTTCCATTGAGACATGCTAACCCCCTTGGGAGGTGAAACCCACCCAGATATTTGTGATTTTAAAACTTCATTTGCGTCACTTGCAACAGAGATGGATCATTATTCTGGGATAAAATCACATCCTGCACAGTGAAAATAACAGGCAACATTTGACCTGAAAAGGGAAAGAGGAAAAAAAGAAACCCAACAACTTTAAAGTGTTAAAAGAAACAGAGAGTGTTAAAGATGCTTCAGAAAACAAATTCTCCCTGTAATGTGGTGTAATTACGATCTTTTCTAAGCTAAGTATAGTACCCTAGAGATTACTATAAGTAACTTATAATAGAATTTTTATTAGTGGTAGTAATTTTTTATGATAATTAGCGTAATCTGCAGCCAATAAAACCAGAAGATATATAGTTATCTCTTTTACACCAGAAAACTATTCTTCAGACAGCTGAAACATTAGGAAAAATATATTATGTTATGATCATTATATACCTTTATGTTCTGATTATTTGGTATTTTTTTTATTAGCTCTTTCCATTTAATGGTGAAAGATGTGAGGCATACTCCAGAGCCAGTATAAAGCAGCCAGCTTGGTGTAAGCAGCTGGCATTTAGTTTCATTGGCAATCTTTATTCCATCTGATCTGAAACCTCAACCTTTGTGGAAGTTAGCGAGTTTTAAGTATTCCTTCTAGATGATGGGTGACTCTTGCATGAGCCCTGCCCTCACAGTGAGATTTTGTCTTTTCTTATTGACTGGAGGGAGAGTCCTGGCTACGGCACATGGTCTGTGTATCTTTGGGACTCTTGTGCTACTCCACAAAAAGAACATTTTGACTGAATGGATCAACTACAACTGCTAAGCCAGTAGGTTTTTCTGGAAATATAAAGAAAGAGAACAGTCCCAGATAAACCTAGGGAAGGACTAACTGCACTTCTCTGTTAGAGTTCTGAATCATACTTTAATTTTTTAGTTTGCTTCTCTGTCAGAACCCTCCTGCATGGATGAGATGGAGCTCTCACATAGGCTGTCAAAGCTGGGATCATACATGCCTAGAATTTCTTGGGCTTGGACTTCACTCAAGGCTGTTTGAATATACATAAAGGCTATGACAAGAGACTGCTGTCTTCCACTCAGGGAATGGCATAAATTCTCCTGGACCTTTTGGAAATTTTTCCTGCAGAAGGAGGTCAGAGGACTGTTGCATTCTCCCAGGCTTTTTGGACTTGGTTTGTCCTAAATTAAGAAAAAGGGGGAAAAGTTATGGTCTCACTCCTTGAAGGTGCAGAGATTAGTATTCCCAGCAACTGTACAGATATTCTTAATCCATATTCATAATCTTCTGTGCCTTGATGAGCAGCAACTCAATGTTGGCAGTTGACATACTGACTCCAGCATGTGACTTAGTGTCTGTTGAGATGCATGGGGGAGATCAAACTCCACAGAAGTTTGTCCGCATACTGCAAATATGGGAGGACATCACTCCTTACAGTTACTTGTGATCCATATATTGAGAGTTCTCCAGTGATCATAACTAATGCAGGGTGTATTAAGCTGTCTTATGTTTAAGTGTCTAGTTTATAGACCTCTTTAAACAGTTTGTGAACACAAACATATTCATCTAACGATGAAGACCTTGGTTAGGTCCCTAATTATGAAGTTCTAATGATGTTTCCTAGCTGTGTTGTCAGTGCATTTTGTGTGGAAATATGATAACTGGCTGACTGTTAAATAAGCAGTTGTTTCCTTCATGTCCAGGAAACCCTCATTTTGTAATGAAAATGGTAAGTCTTTCTTGCCTTGCCTCTGTTTTCCCCCACTGGTCTTTGGCAAAGGTAGCGCTGTGCAGGCCTTCAGCCTTCAGGTAGATTCCAGTCCTGCTCAACCAGGAAGAGCATAGGTTGTGAAAATGGCACCCTGACAGTGGAGCTCCTGACAGTGGATAAAGCATCAAGTTTCCATGCTGATTCTGCTGGATTCCTGTGTGCCAGCACTTAGAGACTGTTGACCGTGAGGTTTCTCTGACACTCTTGTGAACCCTCCCAGGGACAGATGGATTTGCTCTTGAATGGCTCCATTCTTTTCTCTTTGTGAATAGAGCGGGCAATGGTTAATTTGCCCTGACTGCTGTCATGCACCACAGGCTTCTGCTTTGTCACCCCTCCTGCTGACCATGGCCTCAAGGGCAGGAGGTCTTATACTCTGAGAACGTGTGTACTTACTGTATGTGTCCAGCCAGTCTTTGGGGAGGAGGGGTTCGCAGCTGAGCGCAGATGGTGCTCTTCCCCTCGCTGTGCTTCAACCTGAGACTTAAATATGAGGTTTCCTGCAAGCTGACTTGGTAGAAGCAACTGATGGGAGTTAGAGGAAGGAAATTCCTGTTCCCCCTACACTGAGGAATCTTACCAAAAGCCATGTTAGCAAAAATGATCACCCTTGGGTTCTATGATGTTTTGAATTCATATAGGAGACATTCTAAAATTATGCGTGGGTTAATTAATTTTGAGCTGAATTACTGAAATGCACTGTACCTAAGGCAATGGCTGAAGAATATCTGGAAACTTGGATGACAAAGCAGTTTCTTTCTCACGTGGTTTCTCCAGATATGCCTTGCTCGCAGCCTGCTCTCAAAGTTCTCAAACTGTGCAACAGCTGCCTACAGATTTTCAGGTACAAGTAAAAATTAAGTTTTCAGCCATCAGCCCCAATAATACAGCCTTCCTTCTTCATCCTTCATCCCATCTCCACAGACTGGATCAGCTAGTGGTCTTCATTTGTTATTATTTACTTAAAGGTCTCTCTTCTTTTACTGCCCTCAAAAATCACTGCGTGTTCTCCAAGCTTGCTGACCTCTGAGTTATGTAGCAGAACTGTTATCCAGGATTAATTTCCAAGGGTTGATAGGTCTGGAGGATTTAAGGCAAGAAGGGTTTTATTTTCAGTTTTAGAATCTGTGAATACCTTATTAGCAGACACTGGATTGTGTGGTAATTTGTCAAGAGGTTAGAACAGGTGCATAGCACCCTCCCAGATAAATAAAGCTTAATTTGTAATTTCCACCACAGGCAGATCAATCTGTGTAATTTAAATGGCTGAACATTTATAGTTGATGTGCAAAAAAAAAAAAAATCCTTTTATTTAGCATAGCAGCAGTAAATTGATAGTGTAATTTGGGCTGTGAAAATTGGTCACTGTATTCAATTGTGTGTAAAAACCCACAGTCTTTTGAACAGTGCCCACAAGTTGTTTCCTAAAAAATAGAAAGAGTAATTTAAAAAAAAATCCAAACATTCAGATCTTTGAAGACACTCCTTCCTGTAACTGGTGTTAAACTTCAGGGGCTGTTTTCCTTGCTTTTCAAGGAATTTGGCATGTGCCACAACATTACATCTGGTAAAGGCTTAACTGAAAAATTACTTGTTTCTAAATTCAAATCTTAATTTTTCCAGTTAAAATATGTATCCTATGGCTCACAGTGTTCATCCATTCTAGCACCAGGTAGGTAAAAAATCATGTTGCTTGCCTCTCAAGATGAATATCAGATAATTCTCTGTGCTATGTACACCACTACCTAGAAACCACAACACAAATGATAAATAGCAGTAGCTTGGCAGCGGGGGGAAGTTCTTCAAAGAAAAATTATGCTAAAAAGAGGTAAATCAGTGATTTCATCATCAAAAAAGTGAACTCCCTATCCCCCCTGGAAATGCACTGGTAAGCAGACCCTGAGGAGAAGAAAAATCAGCAGCCTAAAGCAGAGTCTGTGACCTCAGGCAAGAAATCCAGGTCACATCTGACACCCACTGAAATCCACACTCCTGAATCCAGCAGACTTTAGGTTGGATTCCTAATCACCAGAAAAATGGTTTAATTCAATGTGTCATCTCGAGGGAAGGGTGAGAAGACATCTGAGATGGAAACAGAGACAAATGACTCTTCACCTGAGGTAACATCAGATACAGGAGAAGCTCCCCTCTACTGCACTGGAGTCCAACAGGTAATACCAGTTACCTCACTGGTAAACACCTGAAAGGTAATGCAGTTTTGATGACTATGATTTCAGTGCTGAAAGCAACCAGTATAAAACACTACAGATTAATTGATCTCAGCATGAAATTTGACCTAGCCTAATTTTATTCTGATTTTAAAGAATTAAATTGAGTCAGAACCTTCTAAATATTTTCTGAAACAAAAAATTGAGTGAGGGAAGCGTTTCCTTTTTCACCTGTTTGCCACTATTTTTATTTGCCAGTTACAGAAATGTTCAAAAATATATTTCTGCAAAATGAAATATTTTCACTTTGGGTTTTTCCCCTTATCTTTCCCTTGTTTCCATTCTGCACTTTTGGAACAGACAGAAGACAAAACACAATTTTTCTTCTTAGTATTTCTTTCTTTTGTTCAGCATTTTTTTCCATCTTCCCTGCAATACCACTCAAGATATTAATGTAACATTTTTGCAATGGGGCTGTATCCAGAAAAAAAATGTCCAGGAATTCTAAAAATAAGACTTCTATTACTATTTTTGATGTTAGAAACTGAGCTAATTTGTCAAATAGGATGCAGTCTAAGCTTGTGGTTTCAGCACAGTGGAGAAATTATCAATAGAATAATGGATGGCAAAAAAAGAAGCCTTGCATGTGTGCTTTTCTCTGGGTGGTTTCCAGATTTCACAGGCGGAGTGTAACACTGTGTTTCTGTCTTGTAGGAGTAAAGACCAGCTCGAGGCTACAGCCAAACTCCTTATGAAAAGAGAAAGGTAGGCTGCTCCCATAATAGGGTGTGAAATACTGACCTTCTAGTACAGCCACTTTAAGTGGCTTTTGGGTTTTGCTCAGCTGCGGTAAGGAAAGTGTAGCTGTGCTGCCCAGTTCTGTTTGAACAAGTGAGTTGTGCACTTGAGTGGAGGAATGTACGGAGTGTGTTGAAAGGATAGATACGGAAGTGCGGCCAGGAATGTGATAGAGTGGATATAAAATGAGTGAAGACAAGTGTCCTCATGCTGGCTTCGGTGGTGACGTGCGTTATCTCGACATGTTATCAGGAGATAGATGTTTGCATTCCCATGGGTCAGTGCAAGTTGTCACAGTTTCAACTTCCAGCTTTTTCTTATGGAAATAACATCACGAGGCAAAGAACATGAAAAGTCCTCTGCTTGCTTGCACCTCCACATGTGACCTTACGATCCTGAATGCTCTCTAGAGGACTTAGTGTGCAGTGGGAAAGTATGACAATTGTTTTTTCAATGGTCCTTTGCTTCTATTTATAGCAATGAAGTTGATAAAAATGTTTTATTTCACTCCTCCTTTTCTCACTCATTTAATATCTTTGCTAGTGTGACATTTTCAAGGGGGAATGAGATGTATATTTTTTTCTTATCCTTACTTCCATTTAATAAAAAAAAATATTGGGTAAGATGGAGTTCTGAGCAGTAAAGTTTTGATGCACATGTTGAATGCTGCCTCTCTGGAAAGACACTGCTCTCCTGGAATGGCAAATAGCTCAAAAGTTGGCACTTTCCACCCCAGCCCAACCATTCGAAGGTAGTTATTTTTGCAAGACCACTTAACAGGCCTTGTTGTCATTCCAGTGTGAAACAAAAACAAACAGTAGAACTTCTCCACAGGTTTTGCAAAATGCAGTTGTCATTGTTTCTGACCTGCTAATCAATTGTTAGTATTAATTAAAGGATCCCTTCGGATCTTTTCCTCACATCCACAACAGTCAACAGGAAAAGGAATGTGTGGCATGGAATCTTGATTCCTGTATTTACTGCATGTTATATCTGTTTCTGGGTGTGTGAATATACCATCTGATAAGGTGAAACACCCTGTATATACTAGTAATTAGTCATAATTTCATGTAATTGTTACAGCAATTTCTCTGGTTGCTATCATGTGTCCCAGACATCTGTACTTAATGAAGCCAAATTTGTAATTTTCAACGAATATATAGTTAGCCCATTGTAGTATGTTACATACTTTTTCTTTATCCCAACCTTTTTTGAGCTCTGCTGTGTCTGTTTGCTCTGCAAAGACAGTAAGAAAAGTAATGAATTTCCAAAGTTACATATCTGTCCTAGTAAATTATTGATGTTGCAACTTTTTTGGGTTTTGGTGAGGTGTCAAATGTGCTGGAGTTTCTATCTTTGTGTTGTTTTCTTTTCTTTAACAGCATCCTTTCCTGTGTTAGCCTGTAAATACAGTGCTCAGAAAAGGGGGGCAAACAGTACTGCCTCGAGTCAAGTGTGCTGAGGGCAGCTTTGCTGTAAGGTTTCCCACATATTTGTGTTAAAATTTGAGCAATCAGCACTCATCCTGATTCTTTCAGTTTGGAATACCTTCTAAGATAGGAATTGTTTTGTGTGCCAATCTAATCTGCAGGGTTGCCCTGTCATGTGAATGAAGGGAAAATGTGATACATTTATTTTCACTTACAGCAAAAATCAAATATGAACTGCAGTCTGAAAATGTAACTAAGGTGCCTGGGAGGTAAGGGTTTCTTGTGGGGTTTCCTGTTTTTTAAGAAAGCCTGATTTAAAGAAAAAAAGAAAAAGTAAAAAATGAGCAGATTTGGTTAGCAGTTTTTTAAAAGCAGAAAATTCCAGTATGGGGGAAGCAGCACAGAAATGTAGCCAAAACTATCTTTGTGGGTTTTTTGAATCTCTTAAAGTTTCAGTCTTAGAATTATCAACCTGTAGCCCAACAGTTTCACTATAAGAACCAACTATCATTTATTTGTGTGCACTGATAGCATCATCTCTTCATGCAATGGCAACTGGGACTTACTTGAATTTCCTTTGATATATTTAGCCTAAAGAGTCATAGATTAAATAAACATAAACAATCCAAATGGCTTTAAACTAGTTCTCATATAAAACAAGATTTGAAAAATATGCATTGAAAGGTAAGGTAAGCATTTTTCTTGTGCATTTTTCGGTTTAAAAATGTAATGAATCTTTGCAGCTGTAAAGGGCTCTATGGCACTACTCTGTACACCAGATGTTTGGGTACTCCAGTGCCATTGTAAAATGCAGGATTTATCCAGTGAAAGCAGTACAGATGTTTGACAGCCATTCCAATGAGAAAATGAGTGAACCTTGAAAAAATGTCGGTTTTTTCATTTCCCTGTACACTCCCAGATTGCTTTTCACACCTCAATATTTATTGAGCTGCAACATAATATTTTCCTGTGAAAAAATTAATATTTATCCACACTTCTTTTACCGTGATATTTGAAATAATACAACATCATTACTTGCTGTGCTTCGAGCAGGAAATAACTATGACAACTTCAATACCATGGCTTGATTAATATTGGATTCTTAATAACAGTCTCTACACATAGATTTTTGGTACCAAGATGAGTCATTTGTGCAGACAGTTGATTCTGGATGAGCCAATGACTCCATGGCAACTGGGAGAGCAGCATCTGCAGAGGAACGAGCTGCTGGTGTGTCCTGACGTGCAGGTGGGGCCTGCGTGCTTTGAAGATCTTTAGTGGGGCTCTCTGTGCTGTTTGTCTGGAGCACTGCACTGCACTCCAGGCCATCCCTGGCCCAGCCAGAGCCTCATACACAACCTCAAAATAACATGAGCAAACTAATTCTGAAAGTTAAAATATGTGGTTAATATGCAGGTGTGAATTGTGTGCAGAAGCTGGAATCAAGTGGCTGCTTTGCTCCAGCACACCTTCCACTGAGGGTGGCAGAATCCCAAAGGTAGCTGCTGGGGGTGAAATTGAGAGAAAGAAGCTGTTGAAACCTCAGTGGGATCTTTGCTCAAATGAGGACTGCAGATTTTGGCCTATATTCAGTAACAACTTGTTTCCCCCTCCATGCTGCAGGAGAGCAGAGAGAAGTGTGACAGAGCTTGCTTTACTGCAGAAAGCAGCTAAGAGTGGTTCACATCACTTCCTCATGCATCAGATCAGTTTTGGACACACAGGTCTTCTCTAGTTTGTCAAGATCTTAAAAAGGGCCATCAAATTGGTGTGTTTTGCATGGATATGAAAAGTCACATGATGTTTGGGTTTTGTTTGTCTCCCAGTGGCACACTCCAGCACTCTCAGCCCTAGTGCCCACTCCTGCTAGCATCCTGTGGCATGCTGTGCACTCAGAGCAGTAAGGGGAGGGTCAGAAAGAAGTTTACTGCAGTGGCCATTTATTTATTTGAACATACAGACAAAAAGTCAGATCAAATCTTCAGCAGCTTATCTTTATGGTTTGCATTTTATTGAACCCTATTTTACTAATTCCTCCCTATTCCACATTGGCCATTAGGCATAATGTGTTCTCTATTGGTGTACTGTTTAATAGGATGCTAATTGATGGCTATCACAGCATAAGAATCAGGGGCTGGTCAGTGTTTCTGATGCTGGAAATCCTAAAGCAATGGCCCATCACTAATGGCACTGTGCTAGAATTATGAGTATTTATCATCTTTGCCCCCCTTCAGTTCCTGAACCCCTCTTGCCTGGGTTCAGTACAGGCGAGTTTTTGAAGAGCTGTTGTTTGAGTGATGGTGGGTGGGGAAGGTGAATGGTACAAGGTTGTACAAGGCTTGTAGCCGCTTTGAAAGCCATTTCATGACAGGTGGTGCTATGGAGGCTCACTGAGTTTGCTTGTATTTGGCACTCTAAAGCTAGCCAGCACCAGGGTAACAACATGTTCAGCTATTTGTAAACCAAGCAGGGGCCTAAAAAACATTCCACTCACAAGGAAAAAATTGATTTAAAGAGGCTTGGAGTGGAGCTTGAGCATCAATGAACACTGAAGAGCCTTCTTAAACTGACACAATAAATTAGTTCAAAACAGATGACAGCCCTACAGATTACCCACCTCTTAACAAAGGAGGGGCATTCTGGTCCCCTTCACGAAAACATAGATAAAAATTTTGTTCTTCTACTCTAATGAGGCAAGCTCAGATATAAGTCAATAGAGCAATTCATTAACAAATCTAGTGAAATCCCCTGGGTTACCAGTGAGATGACAGTGAAAGTGGATGTGCTGTGAAAACTCTCCTTTGGTAGAGATGTCCATATGCTAAGGGTCAGAGAGCTGAGTGGTTTGCTCTGTTTACTATTCACCATACACATATGGCAGTTAAGGTCACTGTTATCAGACACTTTCTCTGTACACAAAACAAAATTTCCATATGGTCCATGAAAATGGATATGCTTTGCTCCCGTGCAGCTTCCCACGGCTCTGTCTTTGTGCGGCACCGGTTAGAAGTGTAAAAGAAGGGTGCCAGGGGTTACCTCGTCAGTCAATTGCACTCCCTGCTTTGTGCATCAGTCCAATTTAGGGCAAATCTGCATCACTTTTTTCCCCCTGTCTTTCAGGCACAAATGCTCATGTCAGTCTATTAGAACGTGATAGAAGTACTGATCACTGCCTCTGCATCTAAATCCTTTTGAAACCAGGATGACCTGCTGAAGAGGATTTTGAGTGGAAGGCCCTTCACAAGACTCTTTCAAATCCACATAAATAAAGCCCTTTACTGGCTTAAAATGGCCCCTCAGATTTAGCACTACAGAGCCCCTAAAAAGCACAACACGATTGTCATGGATATTACATGATGGTAACAACAACAGGCCAAGAAGACAAGTCTCCATGCTGAACAAAACTAGGCCAGACTTTTTCATGATTTGGGATACAGATTGCTGACAGCCCTGTAAATAGGCTGTTTAACCCTTTGAAAGTGAATAAAGACTGGGGAGACAAATGCTTTCTGATAGACTTTGTGTATGTAATAGGTAAAAAAGTATACTGTAGCGTTCTGGGATTTCTGGTATTAATACTGAAATATCCAAGTGTAATTACTGCAGACCTTTTGCTCCTGCAAAACCAGCCAAGCTCAGTAACCAATTGCAGGTGAATATCTTCTTGTACAAAGGAGCTGGATGGAGGGCTTTTACATTTTCATGTTTGGGTGCAATATATGTTTCTCTCTCTCCTTCTCTTCGCTGTAATTTGGTGCTTCTGAAAAAACAGGAATGATGGGCATGTGTAACCAGCTGATGACATCTCCTCTACCATAATAATGTAACAATCTGAAGGGCATCTTGTTTATCTGCTCTTCCTAGTTTATTAATACATTTTTAAGCTCTCTTTCTCGCTAGGAATGCCACTTGATAAAAATCAAATTTTAAGAATCAGTATATTAGCCAAGTCCTAAGATGGCAAAACTGCTGACAAAACCATCTCCTAGAAATCAAGAATTATGTATATTGCCTTCAATTTCACAAAGCTGTTTGTGTTACTACTTGAATGGCTCCCTTGTTACACACAATTTCTGAGGCTTGGCAGCCGCATGATTTTCATAAATCCAGGTACTACTGTTTCTAACCTCTGACCGTGTTTTAGCTGTGCAGGGCCTTTTTAATACATTTAACTCATTTTAATTGTCTTTCAGGGGAAGAGCGCTTTCTTTGGCCAGCTTAACTGGCAGGGAAAGCTGCCTGCTTGAGTACTTGCTGCCATTCAAAGAGACCTCTCATGAAAATGCATGCTTGTCCTCGCAACTCCTTCAGTAACTGTAATATTTCTCCCTTACTGTTTATGTCAGAGAGTCATTACTGGAAGCTGCTGACATTTTTGACATTCAGTAGCATCAGAGCACATTAGGTGGTCCTTAGATAATTTTTAGACAAAATTTACTTGTATCACATGCTCAGGCCATTACAAGCAACAGAAGTAAAACACTTCTGTGCGAAGATAATTCAGTCAGTGCACTTATTTTTTGTGGACCTTCCTATATTATTCTATACCTAAACAATTTTAACCAGGTGGTGCATAATGCATAATACACTGTCTACCCAGGCTGTTCATGCTTGGGTTTTGGCTTTTGTGGAAGATCAATCTCTATTAGGAAATCTATTACCATCACTTATGTTTTACTACAATGAAATAAATAGGTAGCTGCAGTTGTTTGGCCTAATAGCTCTTAGTTTGATTGCTAGAAGTAGGAAATCAATGCAGGGTGAAAGGAAGAAACATTTTTAATAACTTACACTCCAGATATGAGATCCCCAAGTTATTACAAATTATGAGGTTAAGACCTCTTGAAAGAATCCTAGCTGGTTAAATATTTAAAACTCCTGGGTGAGAACACATGCACTAATGAGCTTCAGGCTACTAAATAGCAGAATCTAGGGGGAGACATCTTGTTTTATATTAGAAAGTATTAGTGAGTACAAACTGGCCATAAGAAGTGTTTAATTAGGAATTATATTGATATGGGGAAAGCAGAGATAGAAACAGATTACCAAATCAACTGTTCATCACTGTTAAAAGCTGGATTTGTCTGTGCAGGAAGAAAAACAAATGAAAGCAGCCCTGTATCGAACCAGGGGAGATACCATACCATACCAGGTACGGTATCCTGACCCTCCCAGCAGCCCTCTCCACAGCCCTGGGGGAGTTGCTGGATACCTCAGACAGAATGTGGATGGATCTTCCTACTGAGAATTCCTTTTGACATCCATCAGGTAGCCAGTTGCCTTAGACTTTTGAATTTAATAATTGTGCTAATTTTATAATTGTTGGGTGAAAACTGTAATGCCAATGCCAGACCAATATATGTCTTGCAATTCTCTAACCCCAAACAAGAAGAAGAACAACTTACTAAATCTTTAAATCTCTTCCCTTGCCATCTTTTAATTCAGAATTTTAAGATTGTTAGAAACCTGTTAATTGTACCTGGCCATGTTAAGTTTGCTATATTAAGAATAGCAATATTGCAATTCAGATGATACGTGAAGAAGGGAGTCAGGGTCAACAGTAAATACTGGCTTGACATGATTAAGCACCAGATAATATTAAGTCTCGTCACACAAATATTGTGGGAGAAGGCTTGCTGCATTGTGTGCACTCATATGTATTTTATGTAAAATAGCCTCGGTCTTCTCCTCTCTGAAACAGGCAGTGTAAGTGGGGAAGCAGCTCATAGCAACAGATGAAAGGCTGACAAAGTTCAGACTCCCAGTTCAAAGGTTTCAGCAGTATGTGAAATGACAATCTCAGGTTATTTGTGTTTCCAAGCTCCTGTGTATTTGAATTGTTTGCTCATCTATGGAGGCTCACCATTATCTTATTCCTGATTGTGTTCATCAGCTGAGCGAGCTGCCTAGCTGCAGACATATTTCTTAAGAAAGCTTAGTAAAGCCTCATAACACCCTGATTCTGCCCCCAAGAAGATCAGAAATATTTTGGTTTTAATTGTTGAGGATAAATTACAGCAACACAACACAAGCATCCTGCTCCCTCCATGTGCATCTCCTGCTATTTGGTCAGCACAGGTCCACGGTTCCATTTTTAAATCAAATTATGCTTGTGATAATATTGTCTTGAGCTTACAGTTGCTGACATGGATATTGACAAAGGCTTAGCCAGTATTTTAATAAGAAAACAAAATACAGGAAATACTCTAGAGTTTCCAGGTGGATCATTAACAAGACGCCTTGGAGGGCTGAGACTGCCAGCCAGCACAGGGAATGCATCACAGTTCGTCATACAACTTAAACTTCTTTTGACATCTAGTTATGTCGAAATGTGACTGATCACCTAGGGGTCCAGGCTCCTGTGAGGGAAAAGTTCACTGACAGACAGCGAACGAAGCTGATCTTAAATGAGAATCAAGAGAAAGCAGCATTCCAGCGTCTGACAGTCTGCAGCTGCTACCTGGGTCTGCCTAACGAAGACGAGCCTGCTCTGCTGAACAGTTATATTAGCATCTGTATGCTTCTGTCTCATTATCACACATCTGCCCACCTTTATTCGAATGAAGCTTCTTCTGATCTGACAGCTCAGGCATTGTCAGTGAATAGATATTATGGGAGCCGGCTACAGCAGCTTAGGGTGTTAGCTTTTATTTTCTAAAGACTGTTGTACAGTTTGACAGTATAATGCCACAGAGGTAAAGAAGATAATTAACATATTGGGCAGTTTCTAAACAAAGCTGAGACAGTTATACTGGCAAAAGTGCTGCTGCTGGAGTAGTATTGTTTGCACTCTGGAAACATCAAAGGCTTGCAAGATCTGCCTTTACTAAAAAGAGAACAGGTATGGTATGGTCCCCACACCACAAATAGGAAGTTTTGGGGGGCTGAGCCCACCCCTAAAACTGCAAAACCTTTGGTGCTTGAAGAGCCTGTCATGTGTGTTCAAATCTCCGCTTGCTCAGGAAAATTATCTCCCAGCATTTGAGAGGATGTGAAAAGCTGTGTGTGGAGAGAAGGTTGTGGGTCTTTTCACTTTCTCAAATTTATTTTTACCCTACAGCACAAAGCTAAGCATTCATGTGAGCTCCACAGAGCTCATATTTGGATGGAGATTTAAGCCTTCTAAGTTAGCGATCACATGTGGGACTTTCTGGAAATGCCAAATAAAGCATATGACAGAGGTTTTGTCATTTGCTCAGTAATATACTAGAAAGTCTTGTTAAAGAAAAAAAAAAAACAACGTACCAACCAAAGGGGGAAATAGTATTTTGAGCCCACAATGTAGATGGACAGAGATTTGATGACCAAGCAAAGGGATGTTCATATTCTCTTCTGCAGACATGAGAAAAGAAATATAGTACTGCCATGGATTACTACACAGCTTGTCTTCAGTTTTCACCGGGTCTTAGAGTTTATATAAAATACTGGTCAGTGCTGGAAATGAATGGCAACTAGACTATAAACATTTTGGATATGAAGTATTTAAGAAATATATAGCCTCTGAAAGTTCGCATTCTTCTTTTAATTTTTGAGAGAAAGAGTGAACGGGATACACTGCAGTGAGATCATCCCTGAAATCACTGTCTCTTTGAGCCTTGGTTTATGTTTTAAATGGCATAAATAATAACCTAGAGCCCCCTGCCCACAAGCAACATTGTGGCCAAAAACCAGATCTGCAGCTGGTTTGGATGTGTTGGTCATTTACAGCTGAAATAATGTTCCCTGTTCCTGTGGCAATTAGCAGATTTACCCTACTGAGAATCCAGCCCTAAATTTCTAAGAACTTAAGGACTTTCCTCATTTCATTCATGGCTTTCAGTTCACTGCTTTTTCTTTGTTCTTGAGAGCACAGGGTTACACAAGTTAATGTTGAAATTACTGCTATTTTGCAACAACGCATTCAAAGTCATTTCAGCATCTGCGCTGATAAAGTGAGAACAGCTCATCCAGATTGGCCTACAGGACCTGCACTCACCATTGCAAAGTTTGAATGCAGAATTAGATTCGTTTAAAAAAGAGGGGAAATTAAAAAAGAAAAAAAAAAAAAAAGGAAAAAAAGATAGAATCCATTGTCATTCATTCTAAAAAGGCATTACAGACTGCCGACACTGTACAGAAAAATAGGAGATGTTGACCTTTTTATGATAGACTTTTCTGTGCTGTTGCCCTCCTGTCGGAGGTGCCTCCCCCCGCACCCCCGTGTGCACCCGCACACACACGCGCCCGCTCTTCAGCTCTATGTTATCTCAAATAATTACCCTGCGCTTCTGGCTGTCCCCAGTGACTTCTGCTGCTAAAAAAGCTACTCATTGTCGGTGAGTGAAGAGGGATTTCAAACCTGCTTCTTGTGGCCCAGCAACAGCTCTTAATTAACCACTCAGGTATTGAGCCGCCTCCTCGCCCGGCTCCCATCCATATGGCAGGAACATGTCCACAGCGATAATCACTGAAGGAAATATTGTATCAAAAAAAGGGCTCGCGGAACAGAAAGCTCCTGCAAATTATTTTTAATGATTCTCCTCTTGTGAGGCGGATTATTTGTTATTTCAAGCAGTGCCAGGAAAGGGGGCTGTGTGGGGCCGTGCTGCCCTCAGCTCGCTCTCCCAGCACCCAGGCAGAGCCTCATCCTCAGCCCTGCCACTGGGCTGGCACCCGGGGTACCCAAGGAGGCCCTTCAGGCAGCCTAAAGAGCTTTCATTCCCTGTGATTTTGATAATCCTTTGTTTCTAGTGCGGCTTGCTTTTCTACACGCTGGATGTACATGTTTCCTGTGAGAAAGGCACTTGAAAAAACTTGCAGATTTGACACAGACCCACACTTTTTCCTTCCCCCTTGGTTTATAGTAAAGAAAACAGTGATTTGAGTTTATAAATCTAATTAAAAATGAAGTTGCATTTACATTTTAAAACATTGCATATACCAGCATACTGTGTCAAAAGATATTATGTATGATTTTACTTTGTGACAGAAACCATTACATTTAAAAATTCATTACAGCAAGGTTAGTTAGACACATGATAGATGCAGCTTTAATCCTGCCATATATTATTACAGTTAAAATGTAAATGATGAAAAATATTTTGTGCTTATCAGCATTTATGTGGAAATGTGTTTTACAGTGATATATGGTGTTATATTTCTATTATTATGATGAGAAAGAATGAAATACAAAAAGACTAAGTGTTTATTAAAACATGGTTACTTGTGATAAAATATTCTTGTTGTACATGACTTTAAACATATTTACCAAGGGCATTTGTCCAAAACAGCTGTGAAATGTGTTTGCTATGCAAATCATTCTTTGTAATTTTTTCCCCTCTGTTATACTGACTATAGCTTTTTAATAGCCTAATGTTTAAGCTATGTAAATATATTTTTATTATTTTTCATTTCAGACAGGGAGGGAGGATGGGGACTGGCTCTGTTTACGCACATGCATGTATTCAAATAGATGGAAGCATACATAAAAAAGATAGACAGAAAATTGATCCTAGCAAAAACCCTTTTCTGTCTCCTCTCGTTTCAGCCTCTCAAAGCCAGCCTTGATCACAGGCAGCTGAGCTCTTTGCCAGCACAGCCCTTGGCACGTGCTGGTCTCTGAGCACACGCGTGGTCCTGCTGATGGGGGAGAGATTTAACACCTCACACAACTGAGCCCTTAACTCAGCCTTGTTCTACACCCTCCTCCTCACACATGGGTAGTGCATCACTGCATGGGAGATGCATGCCCTGACCTGAGAGCTGAATTTTTCTTTTTTCCCCAAAGGAGGTGAGTTTTCAGTTGAGCTTTTGCTTTAGAAGAGCCCTGCTATGTAAATCTGTACAGCGCTGTCCTAATTTGAAGGGTAGTGAGCTTTGAGGTCAGTATTACATCTTGCAAATTTCTAGGTTAAGTAAATTTTACTCCAACAATGACCCTTCTAGAAAGGTTTCTGGCACTAAGGGCCTCGTCTCCACAGGCAAAATCCAGTATAATCTTGAATAGAACAATACAAAGGCGTAAAAGCCATTAAGTGACTTGCCCAGCATCCCACAGGAAGTCTGTGACAGAAAAGAAAATAAAAATGTGAAGGCCCCGAAACTCAGGAATTTAACCATTCTATCTGTGCATTCCCACATGTGCTCTGTACACTGGGTTTTGGTGTGTTTTGGGTTTGCTCTCTTGGTCCTTGCACTGACTCTGGCTGACTGCTGCATTATTCCAGTATTAATGATGATGGCCCAAAAGCTACTGTCTTACACCCCACATTATCCCAACTTGCTGCTGCTTCTACTCTGTTCCCACTATTTATTTTCTAGATGTATCTACCACAAGTTTGTGCTGTTTGTTTTGTAACTTTCTATGCAGCTTATAATTAAGAAAACAATAGAGTCGATAAGTAAGTAAATTGTGTGGTTTCCATATTGTTCCTGTAATTCCTTCAGTTTATATTGCTATGTCTTAAAAAAGAAATTCATTTGAGTTTGGCATGATGCAGTAATCAGGCTGAGATTGCTTCTAGTTATATGAAGCTGAGCCTATTTTTAGTAAGTCAAATATGCTCCCTAAATAAAAGGAGCAAAGTAAATCAAAATATTTGTGATCAAGAGCATATATGTCCTCTCAGTCCTCAATGCCTGTCTTTTAATATGAACAGAAGCAGGAGACCTAGTGCTTGTAGTTCACTAAAGTGGCTATTTCCTTATAACCTTCCTCTTGTAACAATGTTTATTCAGTTATCAGGGAAGAAATATCTTTTGTCCATGCAGCTACAATTACCCAATTTGTTGTATAAATTATTACTTTTTTTTCTCTTCTCGTATTGATGACAGAATCATTTAATAGACTTTCAGTTGCTCAAGCTTGAAAACTGGTTCCACATTCTCTCTTTTTTTAGTTTTCCTCCCTGGGGTGAATGCAACGTGGTCTAAACACAATTTCCATCCCCCCTCCCTTTTTTTTTTTTAAACATCTGCTTGTATGAGGATGTTGTTGTGTACATTAGCCCTGTACAGTTTAGCACCCTTTAGCACTACCTTCAGCTCTCGGCTTCCTCGTTCCTGGGGCCAATCATAATATATCAGGAACTGTAGATATTTCCTATCTCAGCGCTCTCCGTAACTCTTCTGCTCAGCTGGCTGAAGCTGTTTTCTTTAGGAAGTACAAAGCGAGGGGGGCTGGTTGACCTGGCATCAGTCCTGTTTATAAGAATAAACCCTCTTCCCTGCACACCTTTGGAGCTCTGTCATGTAGGGGTCATATCCGTTCAAATTAACAGCTACCGCGGCGGAACACGGACACCTAACCTTTACTGTCCCCTCTCCCCTTTTGTTTGAAGTTATCCAATCCACACAGATTATTTTCTCCAAAGCTAAATTTACAGGATTTGCAACTCTGTCTTTGCCACATAGTTCATTAGGAAGGGAAAAACCTGCTGTTGTCACATGTACTGGATTTTTTTGTGTGTGTGTGACATGTTTATTTGTTTATTTAAAATAAACATTAGCTTTTAAATTTTTCCTCCCCTGCTGTTGCTGCTGAAATAAATGCCAGTCAGGCTTGTTTGCTTAGTACAGGAGTTACTGTGTGGTTGGAGGAAGAAATGATGTATGGAGCAGCCATCTCATCCCAGCCTGTGCTCAAAAGGCTTTTCTTAAAAGTAACACCACTGCTGCCTCCATGATGCTGGAGATATCACAGAGTTACCATCTGCCCACTCATGAGTCAACTGGTTGCCTATGAAATCTATTTATTTTAGTTTTAAGCCAAAGAGTATTTGCTGAAAGCAGGATTATCACTTTGTAGACCACCAACAGCTGTTGAAAAGCAGGGCATAAAACTTTGTTTATGTCTTTAATAACCCACTTAATGACGGAGTGAGCACATTATTCATAATAAAATAGGCTGGCATAATCTTACTCCAGTGCATGGTGTCAGGGAATTAAGAAACATCTGCTATGCCATAAAATAACATTGTATACACTATGTACATTAAAAACACGTGTACACGCATATGTATATTATATACATTATTTAAAAATGTCTCAGTGGAATTCTACTCTAATTACATTTAGCAAACAGTGAAATGGTTAAATGATGTATTTTTGCTTCTGAATCTGAATTTTATATGAAGTTGGAGTCTTTGGCTAACTATAGGGGCAAGGGACAGGATACATTATCAAAGTGCATTTAAGACATAAAGGCAAAGTTTCAAGTTTTGAAATTGGGGTTCAAAATCTATTTTTAGCCTCCAAATAAGTGACCTAATTTTCTGAACCACAAAACATTTGTGGGTTCTTAACTTGATAAGAGTGTTGGTTGCTCAGCAACTCTGAAAAACCAGGCCAGTGTTTCAGTGCCTAAATGCAGATTTTATTTACAACGAATGCATCTGAATTTGCAGCTTTTATCCACAGCAGTTACAGGCATTGCTTCTGCCCTCAGGATGGAAACCCCACTGTGCTGCTGCTGTACATGCACAGGGAGTCACTGCTTCTGCTTTGGAGACCTTGGAGCAATAGAGACCAACTCTTCCTTGCCCTCACTCTGCAGCTGGGATGCTGGAGGCAGAGAGGGAATCCTTCTCCCTGGAAGAGGCTGAGCATCGTGGCTCCCGACCAGCATGTAAACATGGCTTTAAATTTAAGCGTGTGAGATGTAAGTGGAACTACTTGCATCTTGAAATTAAATACATGTTTCACTAGATCAGGCCGGATGGTTTTACATGCTCAAAAGTGACATTTACAAGGTCACATAGGAAATGTTTGACAGAGCCAGGAACCAAAACCAGATCTTCTGAGTGCCAACCTTGTGCTTTAATTTTGCACACATCTTTTTTTTTTTTTTTTTTTTTGGTGATGGCATATTTCTCTTAATGCAAACATAAAATGGGAAAAAAATAATCCAATAAGGAGACAATTAACTCATAAGGTTTTGCATGTCTATCTGTTTTGGCTTTTTTTTTTCCAAAGAAGAGCTGAATACCCCAGTGCCACTGTTTCAGAGATTAGCACTTTAAGCTTTACAGAAAGGCATAGATTTTTATTCACTTTAAAAACTTTTTTCTTCTACCTTTCAAAAACGTAAGCAATCTGTTTTCATTTCATAGGTGGCCCACCAAATAAAAAAAGTTATAAGTTAGTAAAATTTCTGTATAGATTTATATGAACTGAATGAACTCCCCCAGTATCTGAATGTTAATCTGTTGGAAAATATCTGCTGTGGTATGGAATAACTCAACATCACACAGCAGGGCACACTAACAGTAGTTCTCTCATTGACATTTTCCCCACAAGTGCCAAAATAAACATGGGAAACTACTATGGGGAAAAAGCCCAATGAACTACTGGAATGGCAACTTTGATAAATTGAAGGTGGTTTCTTCAGATTCACCTAAATCTCTGCTTTCACTAATGTGTGTATTTTTCTTGGTACTCCTATCCTTGTGAATTATCTCAAATGCATTTGGTTTAGTCTGTCTTTGCTAGCTCTGGTCTTGGCATACAACTACATTCTTTGCAATCTCTCATTCTGCCTCAGGTTTGAGTGTCTTTAGCCTTTCTGTCCTCTAACTCACATCCAGACTTCAGCACCATGAGAAAGTACTCTAGATTATTTAATTTACTTTAAATTTACTTTTTTCTAACTAATATTTATTGACTAAAGTCTTACTCTGTGTATGAAAAGGAAGGAAACAACATTTTCACCTTCTCATAGGAGCCTTCTATTACACCAGCAAAATGCAAAAACATAAAATATGAGCATGGCAGAGTAGGTTTTATAGAGTGACTTCTTTTTTTTTGACTGTCTGGGCTCTGTATTTCACTTTTGGATTGAATTGACTTCTATTCATAGAATTTGCATATCTGTGATCAGTTTGCAAAAACTTGTAAAAACTAACATAATTTAAGTAATACTCATTTAAGTGAACTCACACAGTCATCTCTGGGGTCTGAGGAGCAGGCTCCAAGTGTTCTTCTCAAGGGTATTTCAAACATCATCGCTTCAAGCTGTCCAGCTCCACCGGACCTGAACAGGGGCCTGTGGCCAAGACACTGCAGCCCGTGAGCTGAGAGGAGAGGACAGAGCCTGCAAGGGCTAGAGATTTAGTCTACATGTAGAACTATTTCTTTTCTAATTTATATCAAACTGAAAGAAATTGAAACTTAAAATCTTCCCCAAAATTTTTTCCCTAACTTGTGCTGGTTTCTCCTTCAGCAAAGACCTACTTGTCTTCTTCTGAGCATTAAGGATCCCTGCTGAACAGCTTGATACAGTTCCCTTTCAAGGTGTGCTTAACATCAGCTTCCCACTCCTCAGGAGAGAACACCTCTTCACTTGTCAGGGGAGCAGGCACTGCAGCTGTTTATGAGGTATGTATCTCTGATTCTCTGGGGTTTCCTTGCTTTTTGGGGTTTTTAACTGAACCTGAGCTACACTATACATGGGACTAGAGCAATTGTCCTGTCTGGGGAAAGTATTGCTCCTTCTCCACCAGACACTTATGAAAGAGACCAGGAAAGGGTGTCCAGATGCTGCTGCTTCTGTAGCATAACTTCCCATCTTCTTGCACCCAGCAGCTCTAATTACCTGAGCCACACCTGGTATCCTGATTGGTGTTTTACAGTCTCTGATAGACTTTCCCTCACCTCCCCATCCATGACTATGCATAATCAGTTTTTAAGGCCATGTAAACTTTTGATATCTACAACATCCAGGGGCATTGATTTCCACAGTTTCACTATGTGTTACATGAACCTGCACCGAGTTCTTACGTTCCTGTTTCAAATAATTATTCCCGTGACACTCTTGATCTTATAAACCTTTGCTGTACCCACTTTTTGCCCTTTACACTTTCTTGAGGCTATGGAATCATCCTGTATGTAGGTGCTCCTCGGAAGCAGTCCCATATCTTTAAAATGTGCCAAATCTCTACTGATAGCTTAACAAATAGCATTTACTTTTGGGATAAAATGGGCACACACTACTACCCTCAATGACACACAATACAAGCCTGAGAAATACCAGTCAAAGCAGAAATATGCTTTGACATAAAAGCAGATTAAAATTCAATGCCCTTCAAATGGTAAGGAATACAGAGCTGAGACAAAGGCACTGGTGTCTCCCTGAATTCCCCATATAGAGGAATCTCCAGAAACCCAGAATAGGGCTATAGAAGAGTTCCCTTCCCATGTGTTCCCCTATCTGGTCAATTGGGTTCAAGGCTCTTTAAATATCATGTGGAGAAAATATTGGGAGTAAAATCAAGAACTAAATATGCAACCAATCACGCAAGTGGTTGAATTGCAAACTTTAAATTATTAACATGCTTAATTTTATGTGGCTCTAGCCAGCTTCTTTATTTGGGGGGGCTCCCTGTTTCCTGCATACTGGGAGAACTGGAAAGCTAATGCCAGTGAAAGCACCTATCACAGCTTATTAGGGAGGGTAAACAGCCAGCATTATTAGTAGATGAACAGGAAAGGTAGATCAATATGAGGAAATACTGCTTTCATTCACTATTCCCTTTGTCACTGCCAGACCTCAGAATTTTTCAGTTCATTGATGTCAGTAAGGATTTACTTCCCTGCCCAAGGAGCTGGGGCCAGATTATTCCCAGGCTGCAGCAGATACCGATCAGCATGTAAACTGGCTTGGGCAGCTGGGTAAGAAAATAAAATTTAAGTTCACAGTAACTTAAATATTGCTTGGATTTATAATGTCCACATAGACATTAAACAACCTGGCAACAGAAGTGGCCAAAACATGTCTCCTTTCACAGCCATGCTTGGTGAACACTCCGGCTTAGTTAGACAGAGGGGTATCGTATTTTCATTAGCTGAGTGAACACCTAGCTCAGGCCAAGTCTGAAAACATTTTATTCACAGGGCTGCTCAGGGGTTAAACCCTGTTTAGCATATGCACTCCCCTACTAACACGCCATTATTTCTTTCGCAGAGCAGCTTCCTCCCCAGCAGCACCTAGAGCCTGTCCTTGCATACCCCTGTGCTCTAATGCCCTCAGCAAGCTGTGGTTTACACCACACACACCTTCTCATCACTGTTATCACCGATGGTTTCCTCAATGGAAGTAATCATTCACATTATAACTGTTGCCAAAACCCTCTGGCAGCAGAAGTGCTCTTGGAATGAAAGCCTGAAGGCATGCAAGAGCCTGAGCAGCTGCAGCAGCAGCCCCGCCAGGCAGCGAACTGGGGCTGAACCGCATCCGGGGAAAAGGCACAGCACTTCCCCCAGACAAATTACCCTTTGCTCTGTGTGCATGTGTAGAGCCACATTTTGTGTTCAGTATCAGCCAGAGGTAGGTGCCTAGATCTGCCTGGTCCTTGCAGATGAGTTACAGCTGTGTGTTGAACATTTCTTTAACATGAATTTATACACAGGAATGCATGTGTGTGTGTGCTCGTCTTTGCTCAGGGTTTCTACACCTGGAGGACCTCACTCCCTAAGTGGAGGTTAGGAGTTGCCCACAGTTCAAGTTATAAGCAGAGATAGTCAAAAAATAAAGCCTTTCTTCTTATCAGTGCTATAACATTGTCTACCTAGTCACAGAATAAGATCCGGCAGCTTAGTCTGAGTTTTAAACTGTCACGGTGCAACAATATAGTGCATCCAAATAGTCATTTGACTTACCTGGAATCTGCTCAGTGCTTTCATCTTCTCCAGGCAACAAGGCTGAGGGGCATTCCTAAAGTCCCTGGCATCTGGCATGTGAGGAATTCTTATCGTGGGGATGCAGTTTTATTTGAGTGGGCACATGTGAGTACAATCACCACAGTCTGATTTCAAAGGTGACTCTAAATGTTCTATGTCCCTTCATAAGTTTAGTGAGTTAGTTTAACTGCATCTGTTACTTTTGTACCATTGAATTTTGTTACCTTGATTGCCTGACACAGTATCAGCAGTGTGAGGTCTTTTATGGGTCATGGCTCAGCTGAATTTTACACATAAGAATTTCCCCAATTTTGTTCAGGAGATAATTGTTCTTCTGAGCAATACTCATCAACTTGAGTCTGGAAAAAAAGAATGCAAAATGCAGCCAGACATCTCCAAAAGAGCCTTCTTGTGCCTTGCATTGAAGCAGAAGAAAAGTAAAATCCTATCCTTGTTCCTTTGGACAGGGGCCACCCATCCCTCACCAAGACCCTCGTCCACAGCCCAGGTGGCAGATTCTTTGTCCTGATGTCTCAGGGCAGCATCTCTGGGTGGAGGTGGCTCTCTCAGGCCCTGACTGGACCCTCAGGCACTGTGCAGTGGGTGCCCACACCTGGCACAGCGCAGGTGAGCAGCCCAGCAGGTACCAGCAGGTACCAGCATCCACCCCTGGGCACCATCTCCTCTCCCCTGGAGTTGCCAGACAACTGGGGGTCTGCACACCCGCAGGCAGGCAGTGACCTTGTACCAGAGCTTGACTCCAGGAGGATTTGGAGCAGTGTGGCACACTATGAAACTGTGCATCAGCAAAGACAGCCCAGCTCCTTTTTAGTGCTGGAAAATGCACCACAGCATCCAAACCCTGCAGTGCTCCAAGCTCGTGCTGACGGGCCAGCTAATTGTCAGCATGCCACTGCCTCTGCTCCCTGGGTGGTCCTGCAGAGAGCCATCGTGATGGCTGCCAGTAATGAGGAAAACTGGTGTGGTTTTGTGTTGTTCCCTTTTAAATAAACTTGCAGTCCTTAATCTAGCAGGCTGGAGTCCAGATTTGACAGCCCTGTGAGTAACGAGGTGCAAGGAAAGACAGGATGTAGAATTAGGAGGTCAGGGCTGAAGGTTGCCCCAAATTTGATCTCTAGACTGGACATGTTACATCTCTTCCCCACCCCTTCTCCTCTTCATCCTTCCCCTTGCCATCATTCTTAGACACAGGGCATAGGTGCTCACTGGGCCTGCCCAGCGCACAGGGGAGCCAGAGTGGGAGAGACCCACTGGGCAATTCCCCATTGGTCCACCAGGCCCTGTCTGGGGCATCTCATGAGCTGGTCAGGCTGAGGAGGCACCTGGAGCTGCCCACAGCTCTGCCCCAGGCACCTTGCACCCACCTCCTCACCCTGAGAAGAAGCATTAAGCTGTGTTTCAGCTTGTTCGGATGTGTGCATAGGAGTGATACATGCATATCTACAGAGATCTGTAAAGGCTGAGGGATAATTACAAATATTAAGTCATTTTAAAACAGCAATCTCTCTTCAAAATAAAGGTAAATCATTCTTCTATGCCTTTTCCTATTTTACACACACTTTGTTCCTCTTTGCCTCCTTTCCCATCCAGCTGATCAGGTGACTAATTTTCTTCACCTGCAAACTGCAGTTTTGCTTTTCTGCTTTCCACTAGAAAAATGTAACACCCACCCAATGTGTTTGTTTTCATGAGGCTGGTACATGGCACATTTGTTTTCTGTAATGATAGCAGGTTAGTTGGCCTTCACTTCTATTTAATATTCTGTATCTTGACTATTTACAATTGTAGCACTACAGAGCAGGGAATTCTTATGGATCGGTGCATCAGAGATGGACCTGAAAAACCCAAGTGGGGGGAGGGGTTTGATGTTGGTTTGTTGGTTCCTATGTGTTGTTGCCCAAAACATGAGCTCTAACCTTTCATTTGTCGAGCCCCTGAGCTCTGACCTCTGGGCCCCAGGTGACCTCACACCACAGTTATGTACTATCTGAACACAGGGAAGTGGGGAAACTCTGAATGTAACTAAGAGGCCTATTATATATAACAGAAAAGCTTGGCAGAGCACTGCAAGCTTGTCAAACAAGCCTTTCTGTGCACCAGAGCTGCCCTGGAGCTCGTGCCCCTGCACCCACTGCACAGCACATCAGCCCCTGGGCTTGGCTGTGCATCCCAGGGACAGGGCAGAGCCTCCCTCGCTGCTGTTCCCTTTGGTGCAGCTCTGCTAGTGAGGGATTGCAGAGGATCCCACCAGCTTCCAGATAAAGAGGTTCAAGAAGCAAAAAGAAAATCAGGTCTACCCAATGTCTCTGGTGATATTTTGTGTTATATTGCTGCATGTAGCATTGGCAAAGTTTGTGGCCATGGCTAAACTACAGCCATGCATGCACTAAACTGGCATTTATTCATCATCTAAATTTTTTTTGGCAGCAAATAAGAATATGCACTGATTAAAATTTAAGAGTTATCTCAACTAGTTCAAGACCCTCTAATCAGCTCACCTTGGCTCAGGTGTCCCTCTGTTTGCCAATAGTCTTTAACATGCACCAAGGAAAAGAATATAGTCAGCAAATCCCGCCGTTTCCATGGTGACCACAGGTGGCCCTGTGCTCGCATCCTCTACAGATGAACAGATAAAAGGTCATCGCTATT